>JAKMXJ010036547.1:0-10882 GCA_029339935.1 Anguina tritici
CGATTAAACGCAAAAAGAAGATGGTGTCGAAAATGCTCATTTTTGTCGACTTGACACTCCGTTTAAATGTTCTAAAAATTAACAAAAAATTAAGTCCAACAAAAAACCGAATACACCATCTTGTAGAGTGGACAAGTTTCTTTTAGAAAGCACAAAATATTATTCCAAAACATTTTGTAGAGCAGAAAAAACTGAGCAAGACGTATAATGTTGTTTTGTCGCCCGAACTCATTTTTCTGCGTCTCTGATGGTCTGGGCCGGAATCACTGCTGATGGTAAGACATGGTTGCTTTTTGTTGAAAAGGGGGTAAGATTGGTGCCGCTGTCTATCAAAACAACGCATTTTCAGAAATATCTTGAATTCGTGGGCTAGTCGACACTTCAGAAGTCGACCGTGGACTCTGCAACAAGACTAGTCGCCGGCGCATAGAGCAAAGAAGACAATTCAGCTGTGCGAAGAACTCTCAGCTGGGTGCCATCTTCGACAGTTTCCCGAAGTGTCTCAAGGCTTGCATTGAAGAAAACGAAGATCATTTCGAAAATCTGTTACAATATCTTGCATGTTACTTTGTTAGCTCGAAATAAAAAATTGCTGATGGTTTTACTTGTTGGTCCATTTCTTGAGCGCCCGAACTTTTGCCGCACCTTGTATGAGAAGCGCACACCCCCAGAGCCTCTTTCTAACTGGTGGCAGCATGGGTGTGGTGAATTTGTTGTGAATAGGTAAAATTTGTCATCAAAAGGGCTATGATTTTGTTGCGCCGTCTTTGCTTTGCTCCCAAAGCAGCCTTTTTGTTTATTTCTTAAATGAGAAGCCACGTTTAAGCCCGCCCCAACGTGCGCTAACTTTCAATAAGGCTTTGCTTCCCAAAGCTCAGATTAAGTGCAGTAAATAAGCGGCACGACGAAATTATGCCCGTTTTGTTGCATCCCGTCTTCTTTTTGTTACCAACCGCCCCAACTTTGCCTTTTGTTCTGTCCATCGGTTTCGCATTTAGATTTATCCCGGTGCCATTTTTTCAACACACCTTGCCCTTTCCTACAGTCCAGGCATACCTAAATGACGTCCACTACTTTTAAAGAGTTTCCACTGTAGCTCAAATACCTAAACTGTTCAGTCTGCGCCACACAACAACAACGACAAAAACTTGTGAATGCCGCCTTCAGTCCAACAAAAACCAAAGAAACCGTGCCGATTGGCAGTTTTCTACACTTCCTTCCTGCTTGTCAGGATTTACAGTTGTTGTTAGTGAACATAAAAGATGCGAGGACAACATACTCCCACAGCAGCAGCAGCACAAAGACAAATCACAGAGAGATGCCGCCATTATTATTTCCTTTGCTCAAGTCTACATCCACAAGGGATAAACTAGTGCTACTGCTGAGATGTTGATCTAATAAATATTGTGCCGTTAATTGGACTGCTTAGTGACCGCTATATACACTACTGCTACAATGACACTTGAGTGAGAAAGGCCAAACGGATCATAATTACCAATTAGCAAATCTTCCCTCTCCCTTTTACGCCTCATTGAAAAGGTAGGGCTGAAGATAGGGGGGTTTCAGTAGTCACCGACACAAATTAGCCTACTTCTTGATCGACTAACAATAAATATGGGAATGAGGGAGGGAGTTTTTAGCAATGTTTTTTTTGAAGAATATTGAGAAAAGTAAGTTAAAATTTTGAAGTTTGGTGGAGGTAAGAAAATATTGTTCAGAAGTCAAATTAAAGACCTCGGGCCATGTTTGGTGTGGACTAAAGTTAACTGCCTGCCATTTTACCTGCCTTCGGTTTGTTGGCGGGCTTTTCAAATGACAAAGGTCGGCATTATTGTGAAAATGTTTTTCCAACAGCCATTTCTAGTACCAAAAGGTGTTCCTGAATCTGAATCCGTTCAGATGTAGTCGACATTATCCCTGGTTGCTGAGATAAGAGCAAAAGTTGGTGAGTGGTAAAAATTTTTGAGTGATATAGATACATTAAAATGGTCCCACTGTATTTCGTCTAACTAAGGCCCAAGCTCCATTATAAGCCTATTCGCTAATATAAACCCACTCTCTAGAGAAAGGTCGAAAAATACAAGCCCAAGCTTTTTTTTTTACAAAGGGTATTTTGAAACATTTTCCGACAAAAAAGTCGATTTTCGAAAAAATATTTTTGACCAAAAATAGAATTTTTACTTTGGGGGACCAAGGTAATCATCTTATTTTGAGGTATCCTACCACGTTTTTTAAGTGGAACAAGGCAAAAAGAGCCTCTAATGCATTATTTGTCAAGATTTATTGCTCGGATTAATCTCTATGATATGCTCGTGCGCACATCTCAACCTTCAAGCCCAAGAATCCGCGACCACCACCACTCTCAACCAACCCCCGTTCTAAAAATTATGCTATATCCTCTGCCCTTTGCTTTACACACCTTTAAAAATGCGTTATTTACAATATATTTTTTGTCAACTTTATTGTGATTAAGCACAGCCTATTGTCTTTTGTTTGGAAGCCAAAAGGCAAACAAGCAGTCCACTTGGACTACTACTTAGGGGATGAACGCAAGGGGCCGGATTGGGGGAACACACCTGGGAGGGGAAGACACAGTAGTCTGCTTGTGTTTGCTCAAGGGAAGAGGGTGTAAACACGACACCTTTGTTGGCATTAGTGCCATTAATGAAGGAGGGGGAAAGGAAGAAAGTGGAGTGGCTTAATGGATTTCTTGAATTATGACACACAAGGAATTGTCTTTTGTGTTTGGCATTGAAAAAGCTGAAGTGAGGCTGATGAATTGAGAAGTAGACATGCGAGAAAATTACTTGGAAAGTACTTTTGACTGTGAGATAGAAAAAAAGCTGGGTATTGTTCGTGTTGGACGGACTTTTTAGTGGAGTCAGGATTAATTAACCTTGTGTTGTATACGTGAAATACCTAGATAAGTGATAAGCCTTAGTGTATGAATGTAGACCACCGGGATAAAAAGTAAACCATAAGCAGGGTAGGTGAATAACATAGGGTGTTTCCAAGTAGTTGGACCCACTAGGTTTTGGGATTTAGCAAAACCAATCAGTAACCTATAATAACCTACCAAAAATGACATGCTAAACTCGTCCTACATTGGCCACAACAGCGGATTTCCATGCTCCATCATATATGGCTGACCTTCATCTCATTGAATCATCCCGGTGTCTTTTTCTTTTATGGCTACTATGGCTTCTTTGCTGACGACAACCATTGAGATTGACATATTCGGCTAGCAGCCATAAGGCTTATTTCGACCTGAACTGATCCTTGGCTTCCTTCGTGATGTCCACAGCAGTCTTTCTTGGCTTTTGAGCTTTTCTGGAGAGCCCTGATTTGACAAATGGTTGTTTTCTTTGGCAGACCACTTCCTGGCACTCTGCTTAGTGGCTTAGCATTGCTGGTTCTATTCGCAATCCGAGAGCCATTTCAATTCCGATGGAAAATTGAGACGTGATACCTCGAAGTTGATCTCCTCTCTTGACTGCTCCAACGATGGCACTTATTGACTCTTCAGACAGCTGTTTCTTCGGCATAACTGAAAATTAAAGTATTTGTACACAAAAAGTCTAAATAATTTGAACTAAACTAAGAAAAAATGCAACGAATAATGCTACCAAAACACTTCTTCCATTTTTGAGCACTTAAAAATGCAGTGCCTCAAAAATTGAATATTTTGGGAAAAATGATTCACGACACTTGGAAACTTTTAGCATCCTAATAAAGAGAAATGCTACAAGGCGCCGTAAAACAAATCATTTTTTGAAAACAAAATTAATGACAAATACTCTCTTCTTTAAAAATTGTCGCAAAAAATACTTGTCCCATTTTTATGAGCTCTACTATAGCTTATTTTCTGCCCAGGTTCCCAGCAGATTCTTACAGCTTTATTTACATCTACCCGAGTTTTATGAATAAATTCATGTCTTCTATCAATCCATGGTACCCTACGCCAAATGATATGCTGAACAAGGTCTGAAGTGAACAAAATACCGATTTCAGTGGGAAATACCGCAGAAAACTTGGTATCTACCCCTTCTCCAGTTACCCTTGTAAAAAACCCTTGGAACAAGCCTGAGCGTAAAATGCCAAACGTGTCGACCAATTTGTCGTCGACCAATCTATCTAGTGTTGTCCGAAATGCATGGCTTCAAAGAGAAAATTTGAAAACTATCTTTTTAATTGCAATTCAAAGGTTTAGAATCTCGTGCGAAAGCCAGTTCGTCAAGAATGCAATTCGTCAAAATTTATTTGTTCATTCATTTGATTGGAGACATAAAAGGCCTAGGAAACACCAGTAAATACGTATAGTGACAAATCTTTGTAAAATACGTGAAATATTAAACAAATTCCAATAATAGTTTCATATTTGGGCGCGCATTTAATAATGGAACTCTGGCTTGTCTGGAGCTGACCCCTTTTAAGGCAGATTTCAATCCTGTTTGCCAGGTTTAACCTTGTTTACTTGTGAGATTAACACTTCACTCACCCCCAACTCACTTTCTTGAGAGTCACTAACACACAAATTAACAAAGGCAAGGTGTGGAGGGCATAACAGCAGCAGTTTAACCTCTACTTCTCATCATAGCTGGAATAAATCGCAGATAAGTCATTTACTACTGTCTGCAAAAGAGATTAGCAGTTGCACATACATATAAATTGGTTAAATATCTTTTTAAAAATAACGCCAAAAAGTTGGTTCACAAATTTTCAGATCAATGCTCTTCTGTTTGTTTTTTGCTAGCATTATATGCAAAAAAATTGAGAGTGTAAGATATTGCCTTTATCAATTGTCGACATAAATATTGTTTTGTGGTATCAAAAATTCTCCAAAGCTATGACACTGAAAATTACGTATGCCAGTTTGGTCGTAGATCTATCTACGCATGTGCAACTAAGCAAAGGATCAGAAGGCTATAATGTTCTGTGAATTGGTGTTAAATAAAGCAGCCATTTGAGCTTACCGAGAAAACTTTCAGATAGTAGTCGAAAAATCAAAGAGATCATAGAGAGATGTCTGAAAATGTTTTTACCGTTCATAAGTCAAGCAAAAATGCAGATAACTGGTCACATCTTCAGTTTACTTTTAGAGAACAAGAGATATTTTTTAAGAAAAGAGAGTCAATCAGTGAGTGTAGCCAAATGTTGTTCAGATAAAACATTTGAAGAGTCGTGAAATGCAGAAGTTTGAAAGGCCAATTCTATGAATGGACGGCCTGTGAATCTATTCTTTTTAGAAGCAGTCCATTCCAACGATTAGAATAAAAGGTTTGTTGGTTACTTCCATTCCCTAGTTGTCATGAAGTTCAAGTGTATTGTATTGGTTGGAGCGCTCGTCCTTTGCAATCTGGTCAAAATTTAGTTGGAGCCCAATTACAAAGATGACTGGCATAGCCTTCCAATGAGGGTAGGACAATGTTGTCAATGCAGTTGCAAGTGCGACACATAGAGATGTCTAAAAAATTCCTTTCTTTGGCAGACAAAACCATTGTTGGTGATAAACTGCAGTGGAAACAATTTTTTGTAGGATTTCCGCTTTCGAGATTACATTGATTTTAGCCGGCGAAAAAGTTGATTAAGGCCGTTGGAGACTAACTCTTGACGACGAAGGGGCTATTGTTGGACTTTTTGCACTTTAAATCATGATTTACGAGGATAATTTCCAACTAATTTTGTAATGCAGACTAAGAAAATCAAGTTATACTCCAATTACTTTTCCTGCACCCCACTAACCTTGTATAGTGATCCACACTTTGGAATGAAAATTTATGGGAAGCATGATATTAAATTTAAATGGCTGCAACTTTCGATTCTCTTCCTGCTTGACCTTTTCTTTGACTAGTAGACCAGGGCTTCTATGCACCAATGTCAGCTCGCCTTGCTAAGGTTAGCCAGGCTAACTGGTTAGCTTGCTAACTGACAAATGAGGTATGCACCAAAGTTAGCTTGCTAACCTTAGTCTTGCTGACTCTTTTCGGTGCATACCATTTAGCAAGCTAAGTACCAGTTAGCTTGCTAAGGTTAGCCTTGCTAACCTTAGCAAGCTAAGGTTAGATTAGCTTAGATTAGCAAGCTTGCTAAGGTTAGCCTTGCTAACCTTAGCAAGGTTGGTGCGTACCACCCCAGGATTCTTGCCAGGATCGCCATGTCGCAAGCGGCCACGTCCAACTGCACGTGAAGTCGATGAAAAAGGGAGAATGGGGGGATTTTTGATCCCACGCCCTTTGCATCCGCAGGAGAGCGCCTTACCAATAGGCCACCAAACCCCAGACTGGGGAGTTGAAGAATGCTGGTGATCTTCATTGCATCGGAGACGCAACAGCAGAAAAGTTGGTAAATTCGAAATTCCAAATAAGTATAATTGGGAAAATGCAACAATTAAGTAGAAAGTAATTGGCTCAACACTTAACTGGAGTTCCCCCACATTGAGAAAAAGCGTTTTGAAATTTATCACATTGGTTTTTTATACATTATTACGCTTGCTAATACCTTTAAATTACCTATCTTTGGTTTTCTACGGTTCTTTTATTCTCAGCGGATTATCTCTGATAGGCTGAAAGAGCATAGAGGTACAGTAATGTAAAATCCGTGAAAAGTGATCTTTACCAAACCTTTTTTTTACCAATCTGGTCAATTTTTAATTTTTTTTGACCGGATAATGCATTTTTACCCTCGACTTAAGGATGTCCTACCCAAAAATTTCTTCTCGGTTTTAGGCTTCCTACTTTGCATTCTATTCTTACACCGCTTTCAGCTGGTTTTATTCTTACCAATTTATAGCAAAATATTAGTTTTATTTTTTTCAACGCTAACAAATCGACAAGGCTTCAGCAAAGACAAACTCCTTTTTCATCGCAAATGCTCTATTAACGGGCTTTTATTTAAACCAAGGATAGTGTTTCTCACCTCATCCTCTTGCCTTTCATAATCGGACCTTCTTTGTGTCTGTACGTGCCGCTCCACCTTAAAAGTGTCAACCTTCTGAATGGATAAAATAATTACTTCCTTGATCAGCCGAATTCACTTCCAAGTCGAATGACATTCAGCAGTGCTCCGGACGTTCTGGTTGTTGTAGGCCTCAATCCCTAAAACGAGAAAAGTCGCCAATGGCAAATCTCATCAACGCCTAAATTCGCCAAATTCTGAACTCGCTAAACTCTATAACTCGGCAACAGCATATGTTGCCAGCCGAGAAAATTTCGGCAACGAAAAAACTTGCCAAAAATAAACCTTGCCAACGGCGAAAATTCGGGTTTCAACACTTTTCTTAGAAAAGTTAATTATTTAAAATTAATTATAACTGCCAAAGAATCTGTAAACCAATGGTAGTTGCTCTTGAAGACTAACAGACTAAAAATAGTCTAATCGATATGTTTTTAAGAAAATATTTTTGATAAAACTCTTGCTTTAAAGACTAGTGGAATCATTTTTGACAAAAAAAATTACGGGCTAATTTTTGAAGATTCCAATGTTTTGTTGACGAGAGATCGGCTGATTGTGCTCCGTTCTATCTCTGAGCCATTCTGCCAACTGCACATCGATTTCGGGATTTGAGACCTGTCGATCACCATCTTGCAGGCGTTTGGACCTGCATGCTGTGCCGTTACTGAGAGAAAAAGTTTAGAAAAGAACATCCGAAGCCAGAAACACCTTACACCTGTCGGTTTAGAAAGAAGAGAAGAAACATGAAAGTAGTCTGCAAAAACAGAAGCAGCCGAAAAATTATGAAAAAATATTTGAAGGACAAACCGCAAAAAGCATCTTTTTCCTTTTGAGAATAGAAATATTGAAGCAAAATTTGTTGTTGAAAAATAATTACCCACGCTCTGCTCTAATAGCTACCACCCCTTGGAAGAGCACCGAAAAATAATTATCCATGGGTAATTAAGAGCATATACGGTATATATATATTTTGTATAAAAAGGAAGCTTTAGAAACTTGTAGCATTTGGGTGCTGATGACGAGCTGGCTTCAAGGCTCGTGTTGCCACCACTTATAATCTATTAGGTCATACATTTCTTTGAATTTATTCTCTGCAACCTCAACCTCATATGCAGCCAGGATTGCTTTAAACTCCATAATCTTCAACTCATTTTCCTCTTTCTCAGCTTCGGCACCACATATATAGGTGTCTTTTTCCACCTGTTTTCCCTCTCCCTAGCTATTTCTAGAGCTGCTTTCCGATGGACCACCCAGAAAACTATCAAAATATTGCTGCAAAATTTCGAATTTATCCCAAGCTTCATATGTTTCTAGGCTAAACATTACTTATTTGTTTTTGTATTCCAGCAGAGCTTCATGTTCGCGTTTTTTACGACCAAATTTTGTTTGGAGGTAAGCTTCATTAGATGCTCGCTCCTTTTTTTAACTTTTTGGGCGGTTAATATAGCTTCGGATTCGTTTAAAACTGGATATAGTCCTTTTGCCATACCCCCTCGAGTATCTTTGCGTCTGCTAAACTCCATAAAATCATTTTTCTAATTTTTCTAGTTCAACATGGAGCTATGAATGCTGACCCTTCGGAACCATTATAAATTTTGTCTGGATCAAATTATGAACATCTGTGTTTACAGATTGACGATATTTTTTATTGATATCTTTTGAGGTATAATACTATAATGCGATTTTGGCTCTGCGGCAGTTACGACACGTTATATCGAGGCTTCACTGGAATACAGTCAAGCCTCGATATAGTGCCACCCCCACCTAGGTCCGACACTTTTATACTTGATTTTCGAACTCTTTTTTCAACCGTCTTCTGTGATTCTAGTTCCAAATATTGTAAGGATTCCCAATCTGAAATTTGTTTCTGTAAAACTCAGAAATTTTGCCGCTAAATAGCAAAATCTCTATTAAAGACAGAGAAGAATTTGAGGAGACAAATGATGACGTTTAATTCGTTCGCTTCGTTCACATGGCTGTTTATCGTATGATAAATGCTTAGAAAATCTTGTCTTCCTTTTGTTTGGGCTACTAGGTTGTCATCATCCGTAGAATCACGCGGGTACCCGCCCGGGTAAAAAGCTACCCGCCCGGTAGACCGTGTTTAGAAAAACTCGACTACCCGGGAAATGGGTTTAGCCAAGTTCCGCGCCCGCGAACTACCCTAGAATTCTGTCAGATTGACCGAATCTGTGGAGAGGGGGAGGAGAGGTGAATCCGATGCAAATTTGACAAAATATGACAATTTCGCAAAAAAAAAGCTGCTTTGGAAACACTGCTTCTTGCTAAGATTACTTTATTTGCTCGAGCTTGGAAAATTTTTCAGGAATTCCTGTGTAATTTACGGATGTCCTGTATATATTTTGAGACCTTTAGTCAGTTAGATGCAATTGACTTTTTTAAAATTCTTTGCCAAACAGATAAAGACCACAGTAGTAGGTACTTTGTGGAATCCAACAACATCACATAATAACACCAAAGCATTCAAAAACACAATGAATCACATCGTTTAGGTCTTCTGTAAAAAAATTTTCGGTTTTCTCGAACATCTTTCAAGATTCTCATTCTGCAGGCAATAAGCTGGAAGATAGCTGAAATGTGTTTTTACTAGTTCTAAAATCCAATGACCCGATTAGCGTGCACCCTCCCCTAAATGCTTTTATCAAAAAATGGTTTTGAGTAGTTTTAGATAATTTTCATGGGCTAAAAAGATTTAAAAAGAGTGTTTTAAGACACTTTCTTATATAAATTCAAATTTAAGAAAAAACTTTAAAAAAACTTCTGGCAATAAATATAGGTCAAAAATGTACCTTTTTCCTCCGTCCTTTTCTACTAAAAGGGCAGGGTTACGGATGGTGTTGGAAAAGCTTCCAATAGATGTATAGCCCTGATCATAGAGCTCACAGTAGGGAATCTTCAAGTTACGAATAATTGTCAAGCGCCAGTCAAGTAGTGGAGAAACCGGAAATTTAATTTTAGGTTCACAAATTTGGCAATGTAACCTAATATTAAATAAATTTACTAGGTAATAGTGTGGCCATCCTTCAGCACTCCACTGCCCAGCTGGATTCAGGAAAGCACCTACGGGGTCAGTTGCTCCAGCGCCGAAAAGAAGCGCTTGGATCTCAGGCTGTGTGCTTTTCAATTGGACCAATGCATCTTTGAGATTCAATGGTCCTTTGAGACAAGTAACCTGGGCTTTGTACCTTAATGAATGTTCAATCATCTGTATGTTATTTTCTTTTAGCCAAAGTTATGCCCGTCCAAGAAATGTTTTTATTCTTAAAAAGTTCCGGTCCACAAGACTAGTATATACCGTATGCTGTATACCAGGAGCCTACGGCACTATTTGAAAAATGAAAATGAAAAACTGAAAAATTTTTCATGGAAAATTGTAGACTAAGTCTTCAGTCTTCACTTTTATGAAAAATAATGATTGCTTTGCATATTTGTGGAATAAATCATCATTATTTATTAAGTTTTTTTACGTTTTTAGCTTTAGAAAGCAAAAAAAGTAGGATGGATACTATCAAAGTGGAGGATGTACGAAGCAAAGATGTGGACAAGCTCGAGCTTTTCAAAAAAGTTCGAGCTAGCAAAGATGTCCTTTTTTCGGAAAATTTTCTGCAAAAGTAACGAAGGATACCAAAAACAAGAAATGAGAAACTATTCGACTGATAATTTTTTCGTGATCTGCATGTCAAGTTTGGTCTAGGGGGTGATACTCAGAAACCAAATTGAGGTAAAATAGGTGTAATCGATCAAATATAAGGAAAATGTTGATTAATTTTATTCCCTAATTTCCAATTGTCATTCTCCCGAACATATTATCAGAATACAAATATAACAAAACAAGCGATTGAGCAAAAGGCACCAAATTTTTGCATTCAGCTGGAACGCGCCTCTGTAGTATGTAGGAGAAAAATTTTTT
>JAKMXJ010036625.1:0-11504 GCA_029339935.1 Anguina tritici
CAAAAAATATCTGCCCAAAATTTTTTCAAAAACCTGACCCGATAAGGGATAAGTACCCTTTTTACCAGTCAATATTTTGGACAATGCGAGATTTAGCTGGTTTTATAGACCCTTAAAGATTTTTTTTATTTCTAAAGTTATAAAAAGTAGCTGGAAATGATTCAGACGTTCGATTTGCAATTAAAAGTCAGAGTTTGTAATTTTTCCTGACTTTGTCTTCAAATCCTTGTAACTCAGACTGTAGTTGGCTCCAGGCCGAAATGTATTGCTTATACGAGCTAGAAATGTTTTCAGCTGGTTCATGTAGATACTTCGGGGTTAAAAATAGGCTAGAACTAGTCATGCACATAATATTGTTACGGGACAGGGTGGCACCATTCGAAAATACAGGAATCTCTAATAATATCTAGTTTCCAATCCTGAATGCAAATCCATGTTTAATTGAGTCTATTCGACCACTAAGTTTGAAAAAATATTGTTGGCAAACAAATTTGAAATTTTTTGATTTCGGTACAAAAATTCATTATAGACAAAAAGAAATCAGCGCTAAACATGGCTAGTCAGCGCTTAACCATCGGTAAAAAGAAGCTGTTGGTAAAAAGTGGCTTGGTAAACTGGAAGCGCGCCAAAAATGGTGTTAGACGCGACCAAAATCACCACCAGGATTGCTCATGTTAAGCACATAGGAAATGCTTTCCAAGTGGTTAATATGCTTTTAAAATATTTATTAGGATGTTTGGAAAGTATTGCAACTTAATTTAAAATGGTCGTATTTGTATGTATTCCTAACATTATTTCCCGTTCTTTTTTTATTTTGAAGCCCATACTATTACCTTTCAAATGTTTGTTCAGAAAAATTAAGATTGACGCTGCACTGCATCCTGTTTCTGTTTGACCTGGGAAAAGGTGCAAATGAAGCGACGATGACGATTTACAAAGCTTATGAAGAGAAAGCGATCAATAGAACCACATGTTTTCGATGGCTTGAGAGGTAGATAAGGCTTAAGTGAAGCAAAGTGGCAAGGTATTCCTTCAGATTTGATGAGGAGCTGAAGCAACTTGCGGAATCTGAAAGAGGACGGACCATGAATCAAATGACAGAAAAGTTGGGCTTATCAAAGGAAACGGGGTGGGGGCTTCAAAATAAAAAATAACAGGAAATACTGTTAGGAATACATCGAGATAGGACCATCTTAAATTAAGTCGCACTACTTTCCAAACAACCTAATAAAAAAACAGCATGGCTGGGGTATTAGCGTCCAAAACACAAACCTTGCAATAAGAGCACAAGTAGAGCATAGAGAAAGAGCCGATGACAAGAACCAATTTTCAAAGCTAAACCACACAAACACAAGTCCAGTTGTCTAAGTAGTGCTAGCAGGAATGCCCCACTTTTTCACTCGATGCACATCTAAAACAATGGAAAAAATTATTACTATTACTTTAAAAACAGCAATAAAATAGTTGCAGTTCCTATAAACTGTGTGGGTGGACGGGAGGCCAAAGAAAACAAAAAAGTATGCCACAAGCATGTCAAAAATATTCCTTTTTCACACAAAATGGCCAACGATAGACACTCAGCATCTCCACTCATAAACAGTTCGATCATTGATTGGGATAGGACTGGCTTTCACCAGACTCATCAATGAAGTAAGAAAACAACTGTTTGTCTGCTTCAAACAACAAATTAATGGATTTAGAACAACTTAGGTTTCTCCAGTAATTGTTTGGTTAAAAAGAAGTTGAAAGTAATGTTTATTAGTTTGGGTGGTGCCTTGCGACGCCTCTGTTAAAAGAAAAGTGAGATTTATAGCAAAAAGAGTTGAGAGAAATGACTGACGCCATTTGTTGTTTCAGTGATTAGTATCAATGGTAAAACAGGCTTAAATAAAAAATAAGATAACATAATGGGTGAGCATTGTAAAGCAACTTTCCTATTGTTCCAAAAAAACGGTCTACCCCCACCCCAAAATGGTATTCACAACTGCCAAACATGGTCCCCTTCACCCCCGAGCGCACCCGTTTTTGTACCTTTCTGGACACCTCCACCAAAACCACTAGAAAGTGACTTTGGATGAATGAAACAAGCATGCATACCAGAGTTTCTATATGCGGTGGGTCCCAGTATACAACACTATGTTCATACTCTGTCTTTTTAAGTCCCTTTGGTA
Source organism: Anguina tritici (assembly GCA_029339935.1). Taxonomy (NCBI): domain Eukaryota; kingdom Metazoa; phylum Nematoda; class Chromadorea; order Rhabditida; family Anguinidae; genus Anguina; species Anguina tritici. Next base: position 2,172 of record JAKMXJ010036625.1, read on the forward strand.
CCCCACAGACGGGGGACCGAGGCAAAAAGTCATTTTTTGGTGAAAATGTTTTTCGAAAAAATCGGCTTTTTGTGTCGGAATGTGTCTTAAAATACCCTTTTTATCGTTTTTAGCGGATAAAAATTGCTTAAGAGAAGTTAAAAAAACTTTAAAAAATTTCATTTGGGGAGGCGGTGGTATATCCACGTAACACCGAAAAAATGTTTAATTTTGAATTTTAAAATTTTGCTTCGAGACGACATATGGACAGTGGATGTATGTTAGAGATGCAAATTTGACATTTTCGGGACGCGACGTAAAAAAGAAGACCCAAGAAATTGTAACCTCTCCTTAATTGCTTAGCAGTTGGGAAGGACCACGTCCGAGTAGTGATGACCACCTACATACCGCATTTCCTCTAATAGAAGCCGTCCCTAAAATCTGGATTTTCCTGCATTTATAACAACAAGAACAGCTACAATGCCCAATTCCCTTTCATCCAATCTTTGACCTACTGCCATCCACTTTGGACTTCTTCGCTGTCGCTGCCATACTCGCGAGCCCATTTGATCGCCTTCAGTCGAGTGCCCGCATCATTTGATCGCCGCGTCGAATTAATAAAGGAAATTCTGGATTTTAGGGAAGGCTTTTATTGGAGAAAATACGGTACTATATATATTGAGCACTGACTCACAATTTTATCCTACTCTTGAAGGCACGATAACAGAAACTTGAACGGCTTCTCATCGACCATCCAAAATGGAGGGCCGTTCGCCAGCATGAAGTTGATTTTTTGTCGGACGGGAAGCCAGGACAAATTTTTTATCGGGACGGGACAGAGAATTAAAAAAATTCCGACGGGACGTCAGTAGGGGACAGTGAATTAAAAAATTTAAGGGATGGAATATCAGGACGTCCCGTCCCGATTCCATCTCTAATGTACACCCCTTTAAGATAAATCCGCTTAAACTCAAATATTAGACTAAAATAGAAACTTTTCGGTCTTACTTATCCAGCAGCAAGTGTCCATCGATTAATAAGAAGATGCATTTCTCTCAGACTGTCATTAGTTTTGAAGCCACTCAACAAATTTTAAAAGAAAAGACATTGAAATGTTGTCCACAAAGTTGTTCCTGTCCTCTTTGGCGTCTTAAACTTGAGATTGAGGGGGAGTTAGTTAAAGATAAAGAAGGGACCTTGGATTGGTGTTCTCTCTCTCAAAAACGTGGAAGATGTTCCTTAAAAAAGAGGGGAATAAACCGCTATAGCGGCCCTTTTGTTTCCCACCCAAAGGCTAAATAATAATAAAACGTCTAAAAGGGCAAAAAAAGTTTACATCCTTATTATTTCCATTGGCTGAGACATGCCTTTTTAATCTGTCCTTATTGCCTTTTCGGGTTCGTAGGAGCATCGAAATTTGTATATTCCTAGCCTTTGCAAAAAGTGAGCAATAACTTTCAGCTAAAAATATTAACAAACACTGGGCTTTTGAAGTATTAGGGTAGCCAAAAGCTCGTGCAAATTTTATGCTATAAGCTCCGTTAGTTAGAATCCCTAATTATTTTTTAACTCCCCTCCAGGGTATCTGATTATTAGAGGATGCCTCACTATTATAGCGGGTCAAATTAATTTTCAATATAAAATTTGGACACTACCGGAGTATAACCCCGTGGCGCGGGGGCTTGGTGTTGAGATGCGCACACAAACATACCTGAGACAACAATCACTCAAAAATAGCTCTGGATGCATGAAAGGCTTGAATATAGAATCCCCCTAGCCAGACATGTCGGGAGCCAGAAATAAATACTTTTTCATGATTCTCGCCCCGATTTCATGAGAAAGCCGGCTGTTTTTTTTTGGTTTTTCAGAACAAAATTTTTTTCAAACAATGATGCAGGAAACCACCACATTTTATGTTTTTGTTGAATAATATCTCTCTCTCTTTGCAGGACAAACTTCAACACGTGAAATTTGAAAAATCAGAGAGTATAAAAAGTAGGGTTGTGGAATGAAGAATTCTCCAGCCATTTCTCCGCCCTTATAAAGTTCGGAGAAATTGGATAAAGATTTTGTTTTGAAAAATTCGTATATTTTCTTAGATTTTTGGCGCCATTTAAAAAAATAAGCACCCATAATTACAGTATATTTATAAATAAGGTGTTTACTCGGAGAGATCAAGGTAATTCGGATTACCCTAATGAGATATATAGAATTCTTATGGTGTTGTTTGAATAGAAGTACCAAAGGATGGAAAAGTTGGTTGCTATGATTCCATACCTACTTCTCCTATTTTTCGGAGAATTCTCTAGAATTCTCCGGAGAATTATCAGGAGAATTCTCCCATTTTTATTTTTCTGGAGAATTCAACAATCCTAATAAAAAGGAAAATTTCTTTCTTTCTACATCAGTTTGGTCGTTTGATTTGCTCTTGAACAGTCGCTCTTGCTTGATCTCCCCTTTCTGTGCTGCGAAAAGAAAATAGTTTCAATTCCTCCTGGCGATATCAACACACAGCCGAACTCCAAGTTGGTCTTCAAGGCTCTGTACGACGACAAGCACACCTACCATATCAAGGTTAGCTTTATGTTTTATATGTTCCCTGAACTTATTTATCTCTCCTCTTTTATTTCAGATAGTTAATGTGGGCGGTCGTCGCATCGGATGGGCCACCAAGACGACCAATCCAAGCGTTTGGGTGTGGATCAGCCATGTGGAGTGGTCGACCCGAAGGAATCCGTGCTGATAGCTGTTTCCTGTGACTCCTTCGACTTCGACACCGAAGATACTCAGAACGATTGCATCACTGTCGAGTGGACACGCCTGATGGAGCCGCCAAGCAGCTCCGCCGCAAATGGTTCCAAGGAGATGGAATAGTGCGCCGCAAGAATCTGCCCATTGAGTACAATCCTTAGACTCAAAGTCCGTCTATTTGTGATTCCTTATTGTTACTGTTGAAATAAAGAAAATGTTGTGATTCGATATTTGGCATTCCTGAACTAAATTCTATTTCCTTATTTAGGTATGAATTTTTGATTAATATCTTTTGAACCAAGGATTATTTTTGCCAAGGCTGAAAAAAGCATTTGTGCCCCGCTTTGAGAAACGCTTCTCCCAGAACTTGCAGGAACGTCGTCACGTTTTAATGTGTACACGAGCATTCTTATAGATTGTTCGGAGAAGCTAAAATGGCATGCTGTTGTCTAATACATCGATAAGACTGCCTTCCAGGTCTATGGGTTTAAGTCAGATATTGCTGATCCAGTGAGGACAAGTTCTACTGTTAAACCTTAAGATATCAGTCATACTTCTTTTTAAAAATTCGTTTGTGGCAACTTAGTAGGTGAGTTCTTGGGCTACATTTTGAGTGGTCACACATACCAAGATATCATTCTGGGACTAAATGAAATTTTTACGCTAAAAAGAAAAACAATATTTATCACACTTTCCTACGTGATAGGGCACGAAACATCCAAAAAATGGCCAAACTTTGATTTCGGTCCTGTCAGGTATAATACATTTGTTGTCCGGCTCCCTGACACATCAGATCAGAGAAAGAACTTCTAACTTAGAACTGTATTCTTGTCGACTATGACGGACTGTCATTGATCCTCTTTACTTGGATGGGCGACCCATTTTCTTTTTCTATGACAACGGTTCTGTCGTAGAATCTCTTCGATGGAAAATAATATTCAGATTTTTCATTGGCATGACAGACTGCTTGAACGGCTTCTCCTTGGTTCCGACTGGGCAGGTGCAACAAAAGTAGTTCTGCCTAACCTAAATCTTAAACTCAAGTAAGGATAATGTATAAAATCACTGACTAAAGATTGATTCAAGATGTGAAGAGTACTTCTTTTCTGCTTGTATTCTTCCCAGCTCACATATGATAGTGTGGAGTGTAGAACTTGAGAAATGTACGCTAAATTTTTTTCTATGTCACCTTTTGGTGACAGAAAATAGACGTTTCCACAAGGCATCCTGCGGCTCTGGTTAAGAATCGGTTCCATTTTTTGCCTTGGTAACCCTGTTTTTTTCAACCTTTTTCAGTCACAAACAAAACTAATCATATACCTTTGACATTTAAATAGCTACTGCTAAACATCTAAACCTAAGTGCAATAGTATGGGTGGGTGTTAAGTGGGGCTAACATGGGTCGGCCTAGGCTGCTTCTCCTTTCCTTCTCCAACAGAAAAGGGTTGTGAACATAGTTTTGTAAACTGGGACCTACCGCATATGGAGACTCTGGTATGCATATGGTTTTTTTTCCATCCAGAGTGTTTTCAAGTGATTGGTCTCTCAAATATGCTTGTGTGCGCATCTCAACTCCCCGTATTAAAAGTTCAGTAAAATCCCTCTTCGCATCAAAAATCACGGGGAGGAGCCAACCCTACTTTGTATACATAAAAACAATATGCATATCAGAGCGGTTTTCAAAGTCTTCTTTTTATTGCCAATTAGCTTTTTTGAGAAAGTCTACCCCAGTAAATACAGTCAAGTAGCCCTCTTTTGACAAGAAAGTGGCCCCCTATTATTCTTTTCCCCTCCCAATGCAACCCCCTATCAAACATGTCTGAGTAGCCCTTTCAAAACCGGCCCCATTCTTCTCCCTTCCCTCCCAATACAGCCCTAATACCCATTTAAACACTTTTGGGGAGGAGGTATATGACACTAGCGTAGAAAGTACTATATCTAAACATTTTTACAAAAGTTGATTGGTGGGGGGGAGGTGTATAGAAGTAGCTCCATTATTAGCGGGGGGATTACCGAGTAGCGTCAAAACTTGCGATTTTGAAAGCCCATAACATAAAATTGAAAGCCATAAAATATGGCAATTATCTATTTTCTGCAACTCTATGTGTTTTGAAATGAGCTAAGATATTGAACCGAAGCATGTTATAGAATGTTGAACTAAGATATTGAACCGATAAAGACACTCAGATCACAAGCACAAAGAGCAAATAAGTAAAATAAAGCAATTAATTATGTGAAATTTTGCTTCCACTATGTAGAGAGCACATAAATCTAGACCAGGCGCCACCTTTTTCCCCATCTAAGCCAATAATGAGTGTAAATAGAATGGAACACCGAAAATTAAAAAGTTGTTTAGTGACAAGTGTTGTGTCATCACTATCCATTGCTAGTTCACCAAAGGCAAATAAAAAGCTGAAGAAAGTAGACCAACAGTTTTCAGTAATTTCAATTCGTTTCATGCATCCATCTCCTGAGATCGAGGAATCGAACCCCACCCGGGACATCCATTTTTGTTCTGCTACGCTTTGCCTGCTGCGTAGGCAAATCCCGCAGTGCATACATCTTACAAAAGTAGAAGCAATTGTGAGAATTTGCAGAGGACAAATCAATCCCTTTAAAATAAGGAGATTCACTCAAATTTTGCATACTTTTAATCCAATCTTAAAAAACTATCTTAACGGGCGATATATGCCAATTGACCCTCGGCGATTGACCGCCTAATGACCCCCGGACAATTGACCTCCAAAATAAAAAGTTTTACGTTTTTTTCAGAAAATGGACTTATTATGTCGGAAAGTGTCTTAAAAAACCCTTTTTATCGTTTGTAGCGTATGTTGTTTGCATAAAAGTTGTTAAAAACACTTTAAAAAATTGATTTGGGTGGAGGGGTTATATCCAAGTAGCGTCAAAATTTTTAACTTTTTAAACAATTTTTTGTCACCGAATCTTTTTCAATTTTGAAAATCGTCATTCTTTCTTATTCTTCTGCACGAGCTACTGCTTTATTTTTAATTTACAGATGAAAATTCCGAGCAAGCGGCGTGTTACCTCGTTGGATCTAAAGAAACAAATTCTTGATATTTCAGCTACTAAGAATTTCACGGATCTCAGCAAGCTATTCGGCCTTACAAATTCGACTGTTCAAGAAATTCTGAAAAACAAGCAAGCAATTTTCGATGCTATCGATGACGGAGGAGAAGAAAGGCCAACCCTACTGTATCCGGTGAAGCACGAAGATCTGAAAGAGGCGATTCTGCGATGGTTCAAAGCGGTGAGAAGCCAAGATGCTCCTATATCCGGCTCCTATTCTTTCGGTAAGGTTGGTTTGCGCTTCTTGTACTCATTTACTTGCTTTAGGAAAAATCGAGGGAACTGGCAAAAAAATCGGCGAAACCGATAAATACTGCTGGAGCAAAAGTAGCGGCAAAGGGAGGACAACGATGCAAAGCTGGAGCAGAAAGTGGGTCCAAGGCAGGCAAAGGCTGGGTCAACAGATTCAAGCACCCCATTCTATAATCTTCAAGAGCGACCAAAGAGAGGCGGCGGATATCGATCTGGACAGACTTGGGAACTGGAAGATAAGAATAGTTTCAGTATTCTGCTATGATTTTCTTGATTCAAGCAGATATGCTGCGCGACGAAGCCGTTCACCTCTCAGCCTACGATGTTTTCAACGCTGACGAGACTGATGGCCGAAGAACAGATGATGAAATTGAATGGTATTGGAATTGCTCTTTGGCGGTCCCTTGAAATTACCTCAATCCGGGGTTTGACTGTACCTCTTTTTGATCAATTTTTCGTGTTCTCCGTACTAAGCTTGGCTTGGGGCGGGGGTGCTGTAGAGCAACAAAATTCAGATAAAATTTGTGTAATCTATCAAATTTGGGTTAATTTAATCTCCAAATATTCATGCTGCAAACTATACTGAATCCACTTCTGACTGTTTGTTTGTGTTCAACAGGGTCATCACATAAATATTGGTAGAAAGCAATGAAGTGAGAAAAAGTACTAAAACCCAGGGTATTCTCAAGAAAATTTTACCTCAAACCAGCATTTTCTTAATTTTCAATTGGGTTTTCTTTATTTTTTGACAGTTTCTAGATCATTGCCCGCTTCTTGTCTAATTGGCAATCATCACTACCATCTCTGTTCATTTTCAAACTTATTCAAAAATTTAAATCTGTTTAAAATCACATTCCCTGCCCATAACTTTTTCCAAAAGTGTGGTTGTTACATTTCTATGCAATTAACATATAACAAAAACAATAAAAACGTGTTCTCGGGCGTTTTCTGACATAACAAGTCATTTTTTGGCAAGAAATCGACCTTTTAAGCCAAAATCTCTGAGAGCAAAAATGTGAAAATTCCGCAGATTGGCTTTTGCTGGTACACAAGACAGAGATTTTATTATCACAAATAGACACCAAGATACAATCATAAAAGCACATAAGAGATATTGAATAAGGTTTGGTAGATTTCTCTTGGCTTGTCTTCGGAGGTAGCGGTGCTGACTTGGTTGCTTGTGCTGGTCTCGTTTGTTCCTCAGTAGCTGCATCATTGGTGATGGTCGGTGCCACGGTTGTCGGTTCGTTTGGGGACGCGCAGCTTGTCCATCTGGTAGAGGTGGTTGACGATCTACTCCACGTGCAAGAACACTTGAGTTTGTACCAGAGAACTACTGATTCTGACCATAACTGGAGCAGAAGAGCGTGTCCACTTGCTCGAGAAACATCTGATACACCACGAGCTGACTTCGGTCTGGTTGTTTGGTCATCACTCCCTTTAGCCTTAGCGGCAACTTTAATAAATTCCCCAATGACCAAACGGTGCAAACACGCTTATCGGTAATAACGGTCGTTTTAACATCAATAAAGGTTTCAGCCCCTGGATTCCAAAAATAGTTGACATCTCGAATTTTTAAGGCACATGAAGTTGATTCACTCCTGAAACAATAATATAATGATTTCAAACCCTCGGGTCAACATGGGAAGCGATACGGGACAAATACGATTCAAAATCGCATTTTCTCTATAATCCCTTTTCGGTATTCCACCTTGCCCTTCATCCGGCATTTGCTTTTTATCCTAAAACGGTTCTAGGTGCGATTCGCGAATCGCACTCCCCTGACAAAATTGTTTCCCGATTCACTGCCCGACTTCCACATTGGTTTCTTTGACAATTTTGCCTGAATCGAAGAGAGACAGCAGACAATGACGTAGATGTTAAAATGTATTCTGCTCTTTTGGCATTGCAACCAACTGAAAAGTGACGTTTCAAAGGCTACCAAAGCAACACTTAAAAGAACAGCAACAACACATGTAAGAAAACCACCTTTTGCTAAATTTTGTCATTGTAAGGTCGCTTTTCTTGGCTTCTGACAAGGAAAAGCACAATACTGAGCACAATACTGGATTACTGCCCAGGGTGAAATTATGGGTTTAGAGGCGGCGTTTTACCAACTTTTTTCGATAATTAATTTCGGGAAAAAGTCTTAGGGGCTCTTCGCTAAAATTTTTGACCAACCTAATATTTAAATTGCTGAACTGTGCATACTGGTTATCGTCATTCAAACTTTGGTGTTCCATCAAATAATACTGTACCCCAAATTTAGTAAAAATAGAAAACAACCGCAGAGAGACAGAGCAAAGTTTATAGAGTAGGGCGTGTCTCTATTTGTTCTGCTTCGTTGCCCTCCGAGCAAACAGCCAGAGCGGGAGCAAAGATTTGGAAGTTGGGAGCAAAGAGCCAGAGCCAAATTTTGATAATGCACAGCACTGACTCAGAAAAGATCCGGAGACAGTTTTATTGATAGTTTTTAACGTATATCAATTGCTCATAAATGGTCCAACCAAACTTTTGGAAAAGAAAGTTGAGTTGTATGAGGAGGGTCAAGGTCCCAAGGGTCCATGTTCGCTATTTCTATTTACTTGCAAGTCTTAAAAAATCAGATAACTTAAAAATTTGAGAAAACAAGAGTTATATGAGTTTGAAATGTATGCTGAAGATATTGCAAAAAAACAAAAGAAAGATAAAAAAGGCAAAAAGGGGGCGCAAATAGACTTCCATGCTCCTTCTTTTTGAAATCAAGATTGCAGATGTGTGATTAAAGGTAACTACGGGTATTCTTTAAAAAAAGAAAGACCCATTATTACCATTACCCATCTATTACCATTCATGGCCATTTCAAATGTCTGAATACACGCGAGACCGCAATAATTTGCCGAAAAATAAGGTTTGGAGAGCTCGACTAGTCGAGCCCAAGGTCGCCGGACATAGAACAATTCGTGATATCACGAACTGTCCTTTTACCAACGTTGCTTTACCTAACATTGCCAGATCGGACGACCTAGCTCACTTTCACCAAACTAGGAATCTCAATTGGGATTACCATGTTCATGTTCAGCTCTGTGAAAGAACAACGCCCAACTCGCACAAGGGTCTAAATCCACCTATAAGCAAATGATTTATGCGAACATTTCCGGTTCTTATGCACCTGGGCACCCATTCTATGGGGAAGTCTGCGGCATACTAGTCTCTGAGGCCAAAAATATAGGATTTGAACATTCACAAGAAAATTCAAGTGAAGTGGGGCTAACGGAGGTC
>JAKMXJ010036685.1:0-13223 GCA_029339935.1 Anguina tritici
AAATAGTTGAATATTCAATAAAGAAAAAAACCGCACAAAATTATCGGCCAACCCAATAAAACGAGATTTGGCGCAATTTATTACAAATTTCTGGTATTTTCGAATAAAAGTACCTACTTTTGCTGGTTTTTCTTTATTCTGAAGACTTTTGGTAAGCAAATTATATTCAGGAATCCGAATTTCAAGGCAGATATCCAAAAAGGTGCTTGGTTGTTGAGATATGATCAAAATTTGCACTATTGACATTCTGAAACAGTGAATATACAACTTGTGGCCATATCTCAGCAACTAAGTATCTTCTTGGAATTCTGATTTAAAATTCGGATTCCTGAATACATTTTGCCTACTCGAGGTCCTGCGAATAAGAAATTATTTCAAAAATGGTCATTTTTTACATCAAAATATAAAATTATTTGGGGAAAAAACCACCACCAACTATCCTATTTCCGAACTTGAGGGGGTGTCGTTAAGACGACCCAGTTTTGAAGATTTGTTGTACGTCCAGGAAGTGATTTATTCCGAATTTTCAACACCAACAACAATATCTTTTGAAAAAGGCTGTGTTTGAGCTGGATTCTCTGGCAAAGGTACGATAGATGGAGTGGTAAGATCAGAAGGTGCTGGAGGCTCAGCAGATGCTGTTTCTCCTTGCACTGCTTCACCATCATCATCAGTAGTAGTCGGAGGCAGCATTTCCGTAGTGAGTGCTGGAATACCGATGGACTTAGCCCTGGCTTCTGATTCATACAAGGAGGTGATGTAGTGGTGTCTTTCTATTGAGTGGCCCCTGTTCATTTCAAACCCTAAAATTTGTGACAGCTTTTTGTGGGATAAGAACAAAATATGCGAGCAAGTTAGCCAAATGCTTCCATTTTTGCTTGGGTTTTTTCAGGACGAACTTTGCCTGAAACTTTAAAACCCTAGGCTTTCCCCCGAAAGAGGCCTTCCAAGGGCACCCCGGAACCGGACTTTGGCTCAAACTTTTGATTCTTTTGTGGCACGGGACAGAACCCAAAAAATTTTGCCTGCCCTGGGACTCTTCAGTCTCCTGAGAGGGACAATGACAGCCCTCGCTGCTCCAATCCCTTGGGTGCATCATTCTACCATCGACTTGTGCCTGGGGACCCCTCCTTAAGGGACATGGGTGCACCTGGGAAGAGAAAATTCCCTTATAAACTTGCAACTCGTGGTTAAAAGCCTCCCATCGGAGAGAAGCCGTCTCCGACAGAAAGAGAGTTGACATATTAGGGGAGCCCTTCGTACCTGGGGACGGAGTTTCCCTCCGGAGATCAGGTGTCGACGGAGGCTTTTGAGGCAGGAGGGACTATCTGGGGTGCATAGTAGCCGGGGGAGGTTCACGTGGTCGGAACAAGGCCTCCATTTCAGGTCTGCTCGCTCACCGCTGGAGGAGGGCGTTTACTAGAGAGAGAGCCCTGAGGTTCTATCCGGGACTGCTCCCGCCCTTTTCCACCTCTAAAGACAACAAAAAGAAACATTAAAAAAAACTCAAACTCACTTTCAATGGCTTCAGCAGCACTCACACCCAAACAATCGATCATGTACCTGCAAATAAGGTAGCCTGTTCTGTTGAGTCCGTGAGTACAGTGGACTCCAACAACTTTGTCTTAAAAATGCATTTTTATGCGCTTCTCAATACACGCACAATTGACGCTAACCATTGTCAGCATTCATAGCGAAAAACTGGATAATAGTACTAATAAAATTGTGAACAATTCCCTCTTGTCGGTTTACTTCATGACCTCTACACTTCAGCTTGTGATATTCTACCGAGTTGTCCACCCCTGAAATACGTCTTGTAAAAGTTTGGTCGGAAGAAAACTAACAAAAAGTTTACAATCTTGAGCGTTGTAGTACTTGTCCGTGTTTGTCAAATCCACCACCAAGCCGAGCTGAACAAACACGCTTAGAGTTTAAAAACTAAGTAAAGTAAAACAAGTTTACTGTCTTTCCAGCTTGAGCTGCCTAAAAGAAGGCAGAAAATTGACTTATGAAAAAACACAACTTTATACAGTACAGGGTTTGCCAAAATTTTACCAGGCTTTGTTTTGCTGATATCCTTTTGAATTCATTAAGTATCGCAGTGATATTTTTTAGTTCCATAGACGAGACTTTAGCCGCCAAAATAACACCTCATTAAAGATGGGCGCGATCGGGGTTATCAAATTTTGTGTGACGGTGACACTGACGTAACTATAGTCAGTGTGACAGTGACACTGACAGTGACGCTTCATGTCACTGTCACTGTCACACTGACTATAGTAACGTCAGTTGATGTTGTTGGTTTTATTTAATTTGCAAATGGCTAGTGTGTGCTTCTGATCATTTATCTTACCAGATAATTTAATTTATTGTTTCTGCTTATACCTTACTTTTTGCTTTTAGACATAAGATGGAATCTAAAAGTGATAGAAATTCTATGGAAAGCCCAGTGTCTGCAAAAAGGAGCAAAATCGATCTATTTTGGGAATCTTTTGAACAATTCGATGGAATCAAGAAAGCCAAGTGCAATATATGTAGCGAGGTTAGTGCTTTTTACTTATTTCTTGCAAATATTTTTTGTTTAAGCAAACAACGAACACGACGACAGTAATGAGAAGGCATCAAGAATCGAAACACAAGGGATCCGAGGTCATGTCACCATCAATTTGCACAGTAAGCAAAGCATTGGTTACAAATTTTGTGCTTATTAAATTTTTTCTACTTATTTTCTAAATAAGTTGCATATTGTTTAGAACAGCTCAAAGAGATTCTGCCTTTGAGGATGTCTTAGTTATGCCATCACTAGTTATGCCAATATGTTCACTTAGAAACCAATGCAGAAATTTCTTGGACTTCTAAACAAGCAGTAGATTGTATGGCTTGAGATTCGAGGTATACTTTATTTCATCTGTCTTTCAGATACCGAAAAGCAATTCTACTTTAAAAAGGAAGCTGGCGCTGTGTTACGAATCTGTTCGTGATTCAATGAAGAAATCAATAGAATTATTGGCAGTGAGGCCTTCAATAATTCTGAATCTGTGGACCCACTCGTTATATTGAAGTTTTCCGATGATGAGGTGATCAACGCTCCCGAATACAATAGGATCATGGATGTCATTAAAAGGTTAAACATTCACACAACTTAACAAAGGTCTATGGTTTGTAGTATTGTGGTTGTGTATTAATTCCATTTGTTATAGGAACAAAGTAAGAAGAGCGGCAAGTCCAACCTTTTTCCTTCTACTACGCGCTGGGGACCTCTAATTGAAGTACTTAAATCTTTGGAGCTCAAACAAAGCCTCGGTATGCCTCATGTTTATTGTGATATTATGCTTGTTAAAGATATCAGTTATTCTCAATTTGATTTGTTCTCAATTTGTTCTATTCAGGTTCTGGAAGAAATATTACGCATCTTTTGTCCGCTCGCTCAGTGCTTAAAAGAATGCAGGCTGAGAATAGAGTATCCATCTCCATGTGCTGCTCTTCAATTCTGATTGAAACCTGGTTCAAAATGACACTGCCATTGAAGTGTAAGTGTCACTGTAGGTGCGGATTTTCTCATCGGCCAGTCTGTCAAATTAAACGAATTACGAATCGAATGGAGTTTGATCTGTTAGACACCAAATTAACTGTTTCTTCTAATAGAGTTTTTCTAGAAGAGTATTTCGCCTTGTTTTGTTAGGTGTTAATTTTCTTTTACGTGAATAAAATATTGGAACAAAAACGACAATATTATGAGGGTAAAAGTAATAAGTAAAAGACTGTGAGAATGACATTGACACTTTCACGCTAAAGTCAGTGTGACAGTGACACTTGGGTGACAGTGACAGTGACACTCACAGTGACATTGAAGTGTCACTTTCAGTGTCACTGTCATTGTCACTGTCATTATTAGAAACACTGGGCGCGGTTGCGGTTAACCGCATAAGCGCACCATATTTGGAAAAATAAGCGCAAGCGCATATTTATTTTTCAAATAGCCGCACAACGACGTTTAGCCACGAAGCCATCTCTACACCTCATACATCATTTTTTATTCATATTTTTATGGTTTGTTGACCTGTTAAACATGTTCTTGATTTTAGGGCGAAGTGGAATAGACAGTCGAGCAAAAAGTGTTAACTGTCATCTAGTAGGGATTGCATGGGTCGCCGGAACAAGTGCAAGTTGAGTGTAGGAAGAAGTAGGGAAGGAATGCCAGAGCATTCACCAATTGTGGGACATGGTTTCTGAAACCGGCAGTGCCAATAGAAGACCGAAGGGGAAGATAATTTTGAAGGCAACTTGCCAGCTTCCAAGAACTCAAGTAAAAAAATCGCCCGAAAATTTGAAGAATTTCCTCCAAAAATAGTACACTGTACAATGAACAATTATGGCCGTCGACTTTGATGACATCCAAATACAATGTTGTGGCGTAGAGCGGGCTTATGGAAGAATTTTCAGGAACTGTTCTTCTTTTTTTCAATTTTGTTTTCTGTGATGTTACAGCAAACTTTTTCTATGCTTGTTTGGTGTGATTCTGTTAACTAGAGACTCGTATTCCAAAAAAAAGTCTCCGCGATTTTGTAAAAATGTTATGGTCAAAAAAGTCAAAACAAAGCATGGCAAATATTCGACAAACCCTGTAGAAACATACAGAGGATATAATTGTGCTCACTTCAAATCTAGTCTCATCATCTTGTGCCTTAAATTTGGAATTATTTAGAGGTCTTTAAGGAGTTATAAGACATTTTGTTTGTGGTCGTCTTGTTACTATTAAAAATACAAATCAACACATACAAAGTATTGGGCTTTATGTGTTTGCATGTAGCTTGAAAAAGAAATGCCCTAGGGGCGTTTATTCGGTAAGGGTGCAAAGACATATAGAGTGAAAAGCCCTCAAGCATAGATAAAATAAAAAAATATTGAAAAATCAACAGTTTACCATTCCAGTGAAATAATGCGAGTGAAGAGGAGTTTTGAAAGCCAATATCCTCAGACCGGGAATACTCAAATAATTTTGTAAAAAAGAGATAAAGCAAAGAAAAGCCTACTCTCTGCCGATAGGAGCATATTGAAGCCATCTACAAAAAAGCAAAGTAATGATCGAAGGAAAACACCGCTTCCGAGCAGAAATAAAAGCTGTGACCCACTTCCATGGTGTACAGTCAGTTCTAGATAACTTTTTCATTTATAAATGGGCATTTAAATGGGCCATCAAACAGTGCCAATCTACTAAAAATGGTGACCTGAACATGGTTCGGAGTGATCAAAAACGCCGATTTGAATGACACAAAAACTATCGCCCAAGGTACTATAGCCTCATCCACCCACCCACACCTCCAGATGGACGACCGCCTGGACTTCGTGGGAGTTTGCGCGTTTAGCCAAACGGGTTACGAAACCCTGCTCTTAGTCTGTCCAAATGCTGTCCTGAAGATGGTTTGACTGCATTGAAACCAGGGAGCATTGTGTAAGCACTTGGGCGGTCGAGCACTGTGTACATCCTGTATACAAAAAATTCCTCAGTTACCCATATGCATTGAAGTCAGGGGAATTGGAATCAGTAGGAAATTGTGCTGCCGCGAAATGGCTCCATACCCATCCAACACACTTATACTTCTATAAAGCTATGGGAGTAATTGTATAGGTGGGTGTTGACTGTCTAGACCCTTCTCGCACTTCAATAATCACTTAGGCTTAAATAAAGTATTTAAGAAAGCGTGAGAGCACTCTGCTGTGCATAGCACTGACACACTAATGAATACAGTTTGTGCGCAATTTTAAACACCCACCGCCTTCTTGAGAAAGAAGTCATCCAGAACTGACTATTCCCCATTACTCCCTAGTTCCACTACTCTAACACTCACCTACCCATCCCCTATTCCAAGACCTCACTAATAGCCCTCTTACAATAACGAAAACTAAATAAAGTTTTGACCTCATTTCCAAGATTATGCTCTTCAAACCAGAAATTGACAACATACCTATCAGGAAATCTCATCCTGTTATGAGAAGGGTTCCGAGGCTTGCTGCTCTGACGTTTGTGAATACTGCTTTTCGGCTTGGAATTCATCTATAATATGTTTTAAAGAATAAGAAGAATAGAATAAAATGTAATGTGTTGTAAGAGATAATTGGACTGTCATAGTTATGCAGCCGAAAATTTTTAGATCTTGGATGATGGGTTATCTTTTCAAAAGCTAAACAATAAATGGATGTGCAGGTGCGAGTTCTTTAGGTATAAATCAAGTACATAAGCTAGAACTCATTTATTAAATAAAGTTTATTGGATTAGACAACAGATCGCCACACCCTTCTCATTTGAATGGCCTTTTTGTGTATCACAGGGATTGTAACCAGGTTAAGGTTTTTGGTCCTATTGTTTGGTAGTACCGTATTTTCTCTAACAAAGCCCCATGGGCCTGTATTTTTCAACCTCTCTAGGAAGGTGGGGCTTTATTAGAGAGTGGGGGTTGATTGGAGAGTGGGCTTTTATTTTTCAACCTATCTGTGCTGAACCTATAGGCGTCAAAGGGCTCGACATTCTTCATTCAGTTCGGGCCCATAAAAATGCGTTGGATGGTCGAAATGACTTCGAAGATACGGGTATAGAGCAAGAAGAGGAAGAAATCCATTTGGAAGAGGTGAACAATTTGGGGAATGGGGGTTTATTAGAGAATGAGGCTTTATTAGAGAGTGGGGCTTTATTTTTCAACCCCTCTCAGAAGGTGGGTTGTTATCAGAGAGTGGGGTTAAATTAGAGAGTGGCGCTTTAATAGAGAAAATATGGTAAATTAATGCGTTTAGGGGCACGTGCCCCTGTTTTTGGAGGTACCTACCCCCACACCGTATTAAATGAGGGTACCCCCAAAATTTGGGGGTTTGTGCCCCGAGGCGTGTGCCCTACCCCGTCCATGGTAGTAAATGAACGTGCCCCGGGGCACGTACGTCCAAGCAAATGTACATGACCAAATTATAGTTTCCAAGAAACTGTGCAAAGAAGTTTTTAAGGGGCCATTGCCATTGACAGCAATGAGAATTTTGGTTTCGGCGTACCGGGGCAGCCCCATTCATTTACTACGGGTAGGGGCACGTACCACAGTGGTATCTGCCCCTGGGGGTACCGAGGCAGCCCCATTCATTTACTACCAGCCATTAAAGAAGCAGGGGCTTTTTTGCCAGGATGCCCATATAAAAAGTATTTTGAAATTACAATAAAAAGCTTAAGAAATAACAAATTTTGAAAAATTGTTAAAATCAGTGCGATTTGTGGTCCTGACACAATTTTGAAATTTTAATGTTCCTGACACACCGTGCCATAACTGTTCATTGCTCTTTAAAAATTTCCAACGGAAAGTGTCCTACGCCCAACTTATATGATCGTGAGCATACTTGCACTTGCGGCGCCGCTTACGAGCGGCGTTGCGGGCGACGGTTTAAATCCCTGTCTTTGAGCGTCGTCGCTGCCGGCAGGGACGCCGCCGCCGGCAAATGTTTTAGAGTCGTCGCAGCTGCCGCCGCCGCCCCTAATGTCAACAAATTTGTGGCGTCTCATTTTTAAAAATCACTTTTTTGATAGCGAATTAATAGTGATGCTAAAATAGAGCAGGACCCTTCAAATCTTCGGAAACACAGAAGCGAAACTCTTAATCAATATCATTTATCTTAGGTATACTCTTCGCTTCCATAATTTGCCTCAGTGAGCGCAAGTCGCGTGCAAGTATGATCGCGAGGGATTGTGCAAACGTGGACAATATTTTTTTCTTACGCAAATTTACTTTTTTGGCGCAGATTTATATTTTGACTACTTTTGCTCACTTGTCTGAATTTTTCTCACAAATTTAACTTTTTTATATTTTTATCTGGTGGCCCTGGATATCCTCTTGGCAAGTTATAATTTGCCTCTAAAAGGGTGCAAAAAGTTCTGTGATTCAATCTAATTTGATTCAATGTGATTAAATTCCGTGTCCGCGGATTTTATCCATTGATTATTGCTACCGTGGTTTATGTGCATTTCTAGGTCCTCTTCTCGCAAAATTCCTTTCTATTGGCACGCGCCATAAAAATTTTACATACTACATCGGCCATGGTGAACAATATTTATGTAGGTTTTCCTATTCAATCTCGAGGACAGCTTGCAAAGGTCCATTGTGAGACTCACACTGAGACTGCCAATTCTGATGCTAATTTCTTCAAAGCAATAAATATCAAGGATTCCTAATATGCAATTTTTTGTGAAACATAGAAATTTGGTCTCTAAAAAGCAACAACACCCTATTTTTGAAAAGGAGTGTCCTTGAAAGAGCTAATTGTGTAGCAAAATGTAAGGGTAACCTTGCCCCGATCACATTGATCACGAATTATAACCATAAATTTAAAGGCTTATTTGTCTTTAAAATCTGTTTTTTGCTAACTTCGATCTTTTTGAGTTCTAGTTAAATAAATAAATTGTAATTTAAAGTAACCTCAGGACAACGCGACAAATGAGGAGAACTAAACAAATATCAATAAAATACTTAATTTTGATAGATCAGCTGCAAAATATCCGAAAAAAGATTAAAATTTAAAATAGAGTGACTTTATTTTTGGAATAGTAAGCCACAAAAAGTAGACAAGCTGAAAAAATGAGTTCTCTGTTCCCCGCTCAATTCTTCAGTCCTTCAATGGCATCCACACGGGACTCTGCCGGATATTTCAGCTGGACGTTGAGCACTCCAATGTCGTAGCTACGGCGAGCTGTAGCTTGTTCTATTTAAAAGCGAAAAAGCCCAGATATGGCACATACCCACTCTCCCAATATTGACATACTCTCTTGGGTAGCGCAGAGAGAAGCTGCGATAACCTTTCTAAAAAGGCCCTAAAGTTTATGTTTTGAACCGAGACTGTCTTTTTACCTTTCCTTCAGCATCCTCACATTTGTGGTAGAATTTGAGAACCTTAAGTTTTAAATTTTCAGCTTTCAGGTATTAAAAAAATTGCCTACCGGATCAATGCTTGCCTCCACTCCTTGGTAGTTGCTGGTGTCTCCTTCGATGCTGAAGTGTCCACTACCATCGGTTTGAGCTGTCGCCAGAACGTTTCTCAGTTCTGGAAATTAAAATTTCTTTAACCAATTATATCATGTCATTGTGAAAATTTCGAGTTGATTACCATCATTGTTTGTGATTTTGAACAGCCGTACCTGCAAAATTAAAAATATCATAAATGCTGTGTTAGACCTTGAAATAGTTAGAATCTCTAATAATAGGGCAGCCCAATTAAACACCAATTCTCAAGAAAATAAAGGTTCAGGCTTATCAAATCCTACATTCGTATACGGCTAAACTCGGATATAGTGTACCCTCGATATAGCGTAGCTCTCGATATGATGTAGGTTTTGTCCGGTCCCCAGGGGCTACACTACATAGAAGTTTGACTGTGTTGATAAGATATACTTTAATTGTGGAATTCGCCATACACTAACAACGGTATCAACCAAATAATAAGGGACCATCTCCGACGACAAATTCCAGATCTTGACAGGCTGATTCACCCTTGGATGAGACCGGCATCTTCATCGTCATTCCTTCCATATCAAAAAATCATCTGAGCCCTAGTTTTTCGAAGAATGTTGAGTGATCTCATTCCAATGGCCCGCTCTGTTTTAAAGCACGTAATATGTTCCTTTCTTCATCCTTCTGAGATCACAGGCTTTAAATAAAAAGGTAGGTATTCGCATTAAGTACAGTAGGAATTGACAAACCTTCAAACGACTTTATGATGATATCCTTAGAGAGCTCATGCTACACTGATAAACTTATTGGAACAGACCAGAGACCACATCGAGGGACGGAGCCTTTTAGATTCCTTGCAGCTGTGCACTCTCACCGATCTCCGTTGACCATAGACAGATTGTAGTAGTGTCGCACGCGCTCCTTATACGGTTTAGGACACAGACCAAAGGTTTAAAAACACATGGACACTCCTTAGTAAACAGGCGCGTTTTTAATAGATTTTTAGAAAAGGGGAACAAGCCACAGCGGAACCACTAGCTTCGCACTGTATATCAAAAAATTTCATTAAAAGCTAATTGACAAAAACCTTTAGCAGTAAACCAATTTTTTCAGCATTTAAAACATATGTCTCGTAAATTTTGTGTCATCCTGTGAAGAGCCTTACATATGCTCCAACAACTGGTGTGTGCCCACATTTGAGGATTCCTTCAGCTCGAGTACTTCGGGTGCTAAAAGTTTATTTTTTTTTAAATACAATACTAACTCAAATCTAGGCATAGTCTTTAGTTTATGCATGACTCCAGCACCTAAAGCCGACACCCCTCAAGTTCACCCCCGCTGGCTCCACCACTTTTTACCTCACTTTTTGAAGGTGACTGCGAGGTGTCTTTTGGTGGTCTAATCCCAAAATCGAATTTTACCGGCATTCTTTCCAAAATCCTGCACTTTTACCGTGAATGGGTCTCGAGCGGGTATCGATAAACTGACACCATATTTTCAAAAAAGAGTATCGGGTTATCAAGACCTCCGGGGCATAACAGCAAAAGTGCAGGATCTTGAAAAAAAGACCGGCAAAATCATAAAAAGTGGGGTAATGTCGTACCCAGCGGGAGTGAACTTGAGCGGGTGGCGGCTTATGGAGATAGGACAGTTCGTAGTGGTTTTTTGTGAAAATTTTTTTGTTTTGGTGCAGAAATTACCATTTTTGATAGGAATTTTTATTCTGAGAAGCCACAGTAGAAAAAATGTCTTCAGGAGTGTGAATCTGGACACAAAATTCCAAAAAGATACTTAGCTTCCGAGATATGGTTACAACTTGGTCCATTGATATTTTGAAACAGCAACCATCCAACTTGTTATGATATCACGTCACGCAAGTGCCTTTCTAGAATTCTGCGTTCAGATTCGGATTCCTGAGGACATTTTGCCTAGCGGGGCTCCTCAGAATAAATAATTCCTAGCAAGATGGTCATTATTACACGAAAACATGAAATTGTCGAAAAAAACATTACGAACTCCTTCTTTCGGGTTTTAGGAGACTGGCCCGTAAAAGTGATGAACTAGAAAAAAGAGAAAGAACGTTATCCCAAATAGAATATTTGCAAAAGTCAACCAGATGCCGACGTTCATTTACTAAACCTCCTAAGCCCTTGCTTACAATCCTTAGTCGTGGTCGGAAAAGTCGCGAAAATTCCTAATTGTTGGCTCGCGAGTGACAAATATTTTGATTTTGTGTGGCTTTAGAACATGTGGAACCTCTTCCGCTCAAAAAAAATTAACTGCGAAAAAGTAGGATATCGCCTGTGGTCAAGGTTACATCGATCTCCACCAGGGAATGAAAGCAGACCTCGACCACGACCTTGACTGTGCTTACACTCACGTCGACCACGACCTCGAATAGGGACTGCAACTGAAGCATAAGCCTTTCAGAATGCCTTGGTGTACTACTGTAAATCTACCGTAAATCCTCTAATTGCCCCTCTAAATTCAAAAAATTTTTTTGTGGCATTGTGTTTTTGATACATTTGTTATTAATATGTCAAAAACACAATGCCACAAACACGTTTTTTTGAATGTAGGAGCGGCAATTAGAGGATTTACGGTATATTAAATATAGGGGCTGCGATAAATGATGAAACACAGATATTAAATCAGCTAAAATTCACACCTCACACTATCAGCGAAAGTTGGATTGGATGGACTTGCCATGCAGAGCGACGGCAAAAGCAAGACAGCAAAAAAGAGAATCGAAGAATTCATGACAATTGGCTATCTAAACAGAAAGTCATAAAAGTATAAAACTTTAAAAAACTTTGATAAAAACCAAAACAAATGTTTTTCCTGACTGTTCAGAGCTGTTTATGCTTACACGAGCATCACTGCTCAGTGAAAAAAAGATAAGCAAGTATGTTCTAGTTAGAAAGTAAACAAATTAGGAGGTAGATGCCTCAACGCTTGCTTCAAACTGTTTTGATTGCACCATCTGATTGGGAACAGATTAAAGTCCGTATGATACAAAACTGTTTTCAGTTTATTTCGTTGAAACTTTGCTGATAATAATTTTGTGCTTGCTTCTTACACAAACACACAAGCTTTGTGAAAGGAAAATGTAGTAGTTATAATATGAAATAGAGATTGGTTTTTTGTTTTGATCAAGTGTAGGATTGGGCGAAATTCCTCAACATTTTTGGAAATTGATCGTTTTGGGTTATAAGATAAGTCATGGCCATTTTATAATACAGTCAAGCCTCGATTTAATGGTTCAAATAGGGAAGTGCACGTGGTATGCTGTGTTATTTGGTGACCCCTTAGGGACTGGGCATAGGGGATCGCTAAATCGAGGGGTCACTGTATTGTATTTTACCTTTGTCAAACCCAAAAGACCTTTCTCCAACGAGTGACTAAGTCGGGGGTTACTAAATCGAGTTTCAACTGTAGTGCAATTTTTCCGCCCATTTTCATGCGCATACGATATGCTTTATATACCAGTAGAAAGCTCTTTCTTCGCTCTACGAGAACTTTGTTATCTTTTTTCCGGGTCATTTAATTTTTGTTACTTTTTAGACATAAACAATGGAGTGTAGAGCCGACAAGGATATGCTTTTTCGAGGGTTACATACTACTTGCTATTCACTTTCAATCACGGTGCTCATGCGGCCGAAGCAAAAGAAATTTGAGCAGTTTATGGAGAAGATGCAATGTTAGGAAGGACGACAAAGAATTGGGTTTTCAAGTTCAAAAGCGTTAATTTTAATCTTAATGATGTGCCTCGCTCTGGCCGACCAACAGAGTCCGATCAAGAACACCTAATGAACATTCGAAGGAGGACGGCTATCAAACCACTCGAGAGCTAGCCTAGAAAATGGCTATTTTGCGCCATCTGCAATTTATGAGAATAGCATTAGCATTAGTACCACGATTGAAAGCAAAAAGCAAGTGATGTCGAAAGTGCATATCCTTGTTGACCTGACACTCCACTGTTTATTCCTATAAATTATCTAAAAATAACTGTATTTGTTCTACAGTCAACTCTCGTTATAAAGAACTCCCAATATAACGAAACTCTCGTTATAACGAACATTTTCTCTGGTCCCACCGAATTCATTATAACGAGAGTTAACTGTAATAGCTCACTCCCCTCTATTAACTCATCCCCTCGACTTTGAAGCTTTGTATCTCAGAGCAAACAATTTTTTGTGCTGTTCTTTTTTGCATTTTCTTAACTCCCGCGAGCTCTACCGATTCCGC
>JAKMXJ010036740.1:0-12611 GCA_029339935.1 Anguina tritici
GCCCCCCCCCCCCAAATTGACTTTTGTAAAAGTGTTTAGATACAGTTAAACCTCGATTTAACGATCCTATTTTTAGTTCCTGTTTGGTCCACAAAAAACTACTTTTCATCGAATATATCGAGAGTCTAGCCAAAAAAGGGCTGTATTGGGAGGGGAAGGGAATAATTGAGGCCACTTTTTGTCGAAATATTTTAAAGGTAAATGTCTGTTTTTTTGGCTGTTTTACCATGTTTTTCAAGATGGACTATGGCAAAAGATCCTCTTTGTGCACTTTTGATCAAGAGTCTGCTTGAATTAATCTCACAGGCATGTTGTGTGCGCATCTACAACACTTCAAGCTCCCTGCACCTCCGCAAGGGGGCTAGAGGCTTGAGGTTGGGATGCGCACACAAATATACCTGAGACATAAACCACTTGAAAGTGACTCTGGATGCATGAAAAAGCATGTATACCAGAGTTTCTATATGCGGTAGGCTTCAGTATTCAAAACTAAGCTCAGTATCTTCCTTTTTTGCCAGTGGACCCTCGAACAAAAATTGGCCTCTATTATTTCCTTCCCCTCTCAATACATCCCTTATTCTCCTTTAAAATGGTTATTATGGACTTCTAAATTCAATATATTCGATAAAAAAACTTGTCTAAACACTTTTACAAAACTCCATGGGAAGGGGGTGTATATCGAAGTAGCGCCAACATCTCCTTAAGAAACAGCGGATAATCATGTATCAACATAATACTTCAGAGGTGTTTTTTCTAATTTTTGTCAGTAACATGGTTTTTCGATGGATGATAGCTTCTTTAATTTCTTTTATTGCTCTGTTACAACAAAATAACAAACAAGGCGCCAGAGGTGTCACTAAAGTTAGAAAGGGGCAAAGCTAAGTTTCAAGAGCTAACGAATCAGCACAAGGTTGCCATAGCGAAAATCGGTTAACGGGTCGTTATCACTATTGTAGAAGTTAGTTATTTCATGCCGCGGCCCACTCTCAGATTAATTGTCAGCACATACTGGGATCTAAAGTTGAACAAAGAACGGAAAGAAGATCTTGGAATCATATTTCTTAACAAAAAGCTTACTCCTTCAAAAACCAGTTCACGAGCTCGACCAATCTTATATAGATATGGGATGGATATATGGGACATGGTCACGAGTTGATAGTCGGCCATTAATTATGGCGTTTGACTGTTTCAAGTATCTGGTGGTTTTGCTTATACCTTCTAAAGTTTATTTTACATATTCACTTTTTGTATGTTGCTTGCTTCTTTGTTTTTCCCGAAATCTACTGAAAATAATTTATTCCGCTAATTTTGTCATGCTTTCTTCCCCTCCTTCTAAACTAATTTTTCCAGCAATCCCATGCCAAAAAACATAACAAAGAGAAGTTGAGTTAAGACAAAAACATCTCAAAACTAGCTTTCATCAAACTCCATTCTTTTTATCTGGGGACAATGTACACCAATTGCAGTAGGGGATTCATCGAAGCATAACTCGCTCTATTTAAGGCTTGTTTCGTTTGCTTAAATTACCACATACTTGAAGTCCCGCTCTCGTCCAAGGTGGGCAATCTATCCTTCAAAAAATCCAATTACCAGTCAATCGAGTGCTCTTCTTGTGGCTGTTTAATCATTTCATGTTTAGCTCGTCCGTCATCAACAATATTTGGCCGGTCTCTGTCTTACCCACATCATCCCACCAATAGCAGCCGCAACATGGATTTCGAGAGACCCACTCGGAATCGAATTTTAAAACAAATAGAGGGGTGGTAGCTGGCGTACTTGACTCACTTTTAGCCTGAGGACAAAATTATTATTGCTAACATGGAACAAAACATAGAATAGTGGGGAGGGAGGCTGCATTCTCTCATTTTCTATTTTTAATTTCTGCGTTCTTGTGTCTACTTAATGTTATATTGCTACAAAGTAATGGAAAGTGGCTTTGTTTATGGTGTACAGGATGTATGTTCACATTCTGCTAAGCATTTCTCGAGTTCAATTACACTGTAGTGTATCTTCTTATAAAGCCCCACCTTCTAATAAAGCCCCAGGTCTCAAGAGGTGTTGAAAACGTCTTGTACTTTTGCTGGCACTTGAGAGAATCTCATATTCTTTCGTAGTTCTTTCTTTGCAATCGCTTCGATGTAGTTTTCGGGAGACTTCTGAGCAATAGTTGTCACTCGACGAAGAACGAAGTTGCGCCGGCTGAGAAACTTGTCTAGCAATCCAATGGAAATCTAGGTAATTGAAATTTCACTGACCCACAAGCCTTCTAAAAATATCTTTAACTCTGTGCCGCGGAAAATTTCTTTGCTTGGGTTGTGATCATTCCACAAGACACTGGATGCATCATCTCGTGCTTCTTTCAGATCCAGTTTGCCAAGTTATCATCGAGATCCGGGCGTAAAACATGTCGACCATATTCTTTCGTCTTAAAAATTGGCGATCACTTAAGCATCAACATAAAATGACAAAGACCAAAGATGTACATTTACTGGCTCAGTTTGCACCCTTTCAACTTCTTTTACCTTTGCCTGCGAAAGATGTCGAACAAATTACATCAGAGTTTTGTTCGCAGGATCCACCAGAAAAAATTCGGCTGCTTCGCGCAATGAGTAAGTGTCTTGATCGTTCATCTAGGCTAAAAACTGCAAACGTGTGATTATTTTTTGACTGAAGTTTTCTTGACTCCCGCAAAAAAATTTCGCCACCGATACCAATAGATTCAAAATTAAAGCCTCACCTTCCAATAAAGCCCCAGGTCCCAATAGGTTTGAAAAATAAAGCCCCATGGGACTTTATTAGAAGATATGCGGTATACGGATTCTTTCGTTGGCTATTATTAAAGTTGCCTATTATTGCTTATAATATCTAAAATGTTTTTATTATTGAGAACCAACATGTAACTAAACCAAGATGCAGTTGTCAACTTCTTTTGAGTATTTGTCCTACTTTTTTCCAAACATTCTTGGAAGACAAAGCCACATAAAGTTGCCTTTGAAAAAATTTATGTAAAGAACAACCAATTTTATGAGACTTCCAAGCGCTTATTTATTGCTGTTGTGGGCAGAGGATGTATTTTTAGTAGTTAAGATCCCCATCCTCCAACCATTTACCTCCCTTCTATATGTAGTAGTTATTATGCTCTTGAGTCAAGCTGCTGCTTTAGGTCCAGCTGGGACGGAAAAATGTGCCCTCTAATCTTGTGCCGGTTGATAATGGGCTTTGAAAATGAGAAAATGTGTGTTGCCCGACTTTTAAGCTTTTCTCGGCTAATGTTCAACAGTAACATTTCGGATTAATTCCACTTTTCCACATGCATCCCCCTTTTCCTTTTTCCAAGTAATTAGAAAAAGGTGATGACAGACCCTGTAGTTGTTGCTTTGACAAAAGCACCTGGTTTCTGCAAAAGTGGCTACCTTTAAATCTGGACAAGAACTCGCTGCCAGTAAAGCATTGCCTCCCCAAAGGAAAAAATTGTGTTTTCTTACAGAATTACACAATTATTACATGGTGGCAATTATTACAACTATTATTTTCTAATACCTAACACCTTCTAACACCCCTATTTTGTCGAGAAAAGCAGTGTTAGTATTGGCCTTAATAATTAATGGCGTTCAGTTAATCACGCGATAAGTGAACTATGGATTAACATCTGTCGCATAGCGGAACTACAGAAGTGTTATTAAAGTAGTGAGTGTGCTTAGACCAAAGTTAATCTAACTAACTTACATTTGGGGTCCAGCCAATAGTAATAAACTCCAAATAAGCTATTGCGTGCAGCCTTTTCCTACTAAAATAATTTATAGTTATTAATTTCCTTCCGCTCATTTTCAAAAATTTAAGCTATGAAACGGGGAAATATTTGCCCACAAGTGTGGAGTCATGTATATAATTTCAGATATGCAAATTTTTGATTCTTTTTCTATTTTCTATTTTTCATACGATCAGTAAATTCGTCTATTATTACTACTACCAAAATAATATATCTTTTCCTGAAATATGTAGACCTTTGTTGGGAACACAGAATTATGCTGGTTGTTAAATAATATGGGGTGGAACAACAAAAATTTGCAAAATGGCCAGCGAATTGCTGAAAAAGTAAAGCAAAAAATTAGCATAGCATAATTAGTCGTATGTGTATGCACACAAACTTATGTCATAAAAAATGCATGAGTTATTCTGTTCATTGGCTATTATCTTGTTGACAAGAGCCACAACCAGTAGTAATAGCAGGAAGAATTCCTTGATGGAAAAGGGCGAAAATTAATGCCTCGGAAATTTCATCCAACCACTTAGACAGACCTTTGCCTAGCTCTACAACAACAATAATGTATCTTTTGTTGTTTCAGCTTGAAATTTCCAACAAATATTGGCTGTTAGACTTTACTTCTAATCTCGACAACTGACCCATTTTCTAGTGTCGATTTGAAAAAGGATTGCAGATTCAGGTTTATCATGCCGAGAAACTTCCCATTCTGTGATTACATCATATCAAAGCGAGCAAAAGATTTCGAATCTGACAATTGACACTCTGATATGCAATCAGTTTTCCAATTTGACAATCCAAAAGGGGTAAGCGGTGGAGAGAGGGGTGTAGTAAAGTGCGAAGTGAAATCTCATTTTCTGTAGCACTAACATTTTGAAAAGTCAAAGGTGAACGTGAAAAATGAAAATTTTCACGTGCTGTGGCCCTAACCTGGGCACTTGTTCGGTTTATCCTACACCTTTTTAATTATAGTAATTCTGGGATATTACATTCGATCAAATATTGGATATTCGAATTGTATCCTTTCTATCCTACCTATTGCAATCATATCCTATTGCATTGCAATGGGGTAAACCGAACAAAGTACCTCAACGTGAATAGTGAAAAATGTAAGATGGAGAGTGAAGAAATTTAAAAAAAAATTATGTCGCCATAGCGATTGGGCGACATTTTTTGAAAAGTTATTATTTTGTCAATTCTGGTCAATTACTTCGTTTATTTGCCATTTTGTCTAGCTTTTAACTTAATTTACTTTTCATGGATTGAGTTATTCCGATTATTTGAAGGGATTGGGACCTTTTGCGGATATAAATTTGCGGACGTGACGCTTGAGGACGGAAAGTTGCGGATGGGAATTTTCGGACGAACATTTGTGGATGATGCTGTGCAGACAGAGACTTGCGGATGCACTTTTGCGGCCGATCTTTTGCGGACAAGTATTTGGAGACTTTTTCTTGCGGATAGGCATTTTGTGGACGGTTCTGCAGGAATATTTTTGCGGAAAAAAGTAACTTTAATGATACAAAATTTTTTAATTTAAAACTGTAATTAAGTGGCAGTTGAGAATTGTCATCAAGTTTCACAGCTACAAAACTTTGGAATACAAAATTATCGCCCGCAAAAATCGCTTCCGCAAAAAAGGTCTGAAAAATTCCTCAGAAAAAGAAAATTCCCCAAAACGTTGTCTGCAAATGTCATATCCGCAAAGAAAGATCCGTAAACATTCATCCGCAAAGATAAGTCCGCAAAAGGTACCAATCCATTAGAAGATAGCGAATAGTCGGTTGAAGAAATGCCCGAAAGACAAATCTGTTAATGAGCTTGTTGTGTGCGAGCAAATATCAGTGACTCAACGATGTTACGGGAGCATTTTCGACTCACGACAAGGCTAGCCGACATTCTACTAGGAGTTCTGGGAGTGGAGCTGCACCAGTCTACCAAGCGATCAAATTCTCGCAGCGCTCGGGAAAAACTTCCTTGTTTTCTCCCTTTTTTGTGTTGAATAGCTTTTACTAGAGTGTCGGAGATGTATTTTTTTCATTTGTTTTTATCGTTACGATATGCACTTTTTCACTCTTCTATAGGTACACCAGGATGTGCCAAATGCGGAGAAATTTATGAAATGACATCTCTTATGAATGTCAAGCTGGCTGATCGTACCAAGTGACCGGAGAAACAAGAAAATTGCCGTCGAATTGCCTCAAATTCTTTGGCCTTACGAACTCTGGGATGCCGGATTTGTGGTGCAATGGATGGAACACTTATCCCATTAGGACATTTTCCTAGAGAATATGAGGTATTAAAGTTTATAGCATTTAGTTAATGCTTTCTTCATAATTTGAATAAGAAGGCCAAAGGAATCTTTCAGCTTTAAATTGTTAGTGTCTGTTGTTAGACACTATCTAGTAATAATGCTTCTTTACTATTGTCATGTCTGTTGTCACATATGCCTGTTGTTAGGACAATAGATTTTGGATGGAGAATAAGTGAAATCTAATTAGAATATAAAGTTTTCTATGGGAACCTTTCTGAAAAATGACAAATAAAATCAAAAGTAAAAATTTAAAGTAAAAAGCTTCCTGCCATACTAAGTGAAAATATTTTCACTTTTCATTTTGTGCTACAGGAAATTTTCACTTTTCAACATTTTATTTTCGCTTTTTACTTTTTATGAAAAATTTCCACTCTTCATGTTATTGAAATAGGCCACTGGTTGACCTCTTGCGAGCCCTAAAACGATGTTCACAAAGACGAGGAAAAGTGTGATTGTGATTTTCGCTTTAAGTTGATTCGAATTTTCGTTGCAGCGCAGTCACACCTCATTTTCGAATATCGTCTTAAATGACCAAAAAACTATGCTATCCTAGGGATGGAGTGGCCCATGTTTTGGCATGCAGTGTCATCTATATCAGCTTTGTCACTCAAAATGGCTTTAAGAGTTCAACTTTCGGCCTAATAACTCGAAAGTGGTTTACTCTAATCGCGTGCGTATACAATCCTCTCTTCAAAAATCACTCAAATCACTCTTTTTGCGGTTGGAAAAATACGAAAATATGGGTACAACTGGCCTAATTACAAGTCTAATTACAAATGCAGAAAAAAACTGCCCTGAAAAAACAATGGCATGTTATGCACATCAACTCTTATCTGTAAATTGTGAGATTTGCAGCATTTTATGAGCTTGGTTTAATGTAACACATCTTCTGAAGCTTGATGTTATACCAAAGTTACAGCTCCCCCTAAGTTCGCACCAGTGTTTTCAATTCTAACACCTATTATTTTAACTAACACCTGTACTAACATTTAGTTAACTCTCTACACCAAAACTAACACTTGACAAGGAGTTAACACTAACACCTACACTAACAGTTCAAATGTACGCAAACTCACGGCTCTTCAAATTGTCCAAAAAGGTGCATTTTGCACTTTTACACGTGTTTGCATGGCGCAGTGGTAGAGCTTCCCGTCAAAGGATTCTAAATAGGGAAAAAGCCATTTTACTTGATGTCACGAGTTCGACGCCACCTGTCGGTTCTCATTATATTTCTTTTTTTTGCCTATCCGACGTAAAAAAGGTCACCAACATCAAATTTGCAAGTTTTCCTCAAATCAGGTAAAATTTAAGATTTTACCTTGAGTACAAGGTCAAGAATCACCAAAAAAATTTTTTTACATGGAAAATGCGAGAAATTGTATTTTTTTAAGACGCTTGGTGTAGCAAAAGAAAGCTGAGAGTCTCCTCTTCCAGGAAAATCAGATGAATTTTTTAAAAGATACATTTTAGAAAACTAGAAACCCTTGCAAGTCCAGCACTCATTTTTCTAGTCAAATTTGAGGAAGTTTTTAATTTCCTCCAAAATTTGGTTGAAACTCAAAATGCACCTTTTTGGAAATTTTATAAGCCGTGAACACTAACTGTTAGGCTGACACAACATTCATCATAAAAGACGATTCGTTACAAAATATAGTCTGCGACGGTCTTTCCTTCTAGGGGTGAACCGCATGCGCCCAAGTTCATGCTTCTTCAGTGCTTTCACTGCTTATTGGCTAGTAATCTATGCAAAAATGTGCTAAGATTGTTTGAAAAGACGAAAGTGCTGATTTCATAAAACTCTCATAAAGTTTGTAATACTTAAACCTGAAAGAGCATGTCTCTGGTGTGTACATATCCACCTGGTCGACCTGAGTTTTAAAATTTTTTCCAGTTACCAAGCAAAGATTTCAATCCTACCCAGAATTATGTGCTTAATGTTTGTTGAGAGCTAAAACATAGTTTGCGATAATCTCAGAATAACTCATAAATAAGTGATTTTTCTAAGTTTCGACTAGACTTAGAAATTATTGCACCATATCCAGCCCAAGACCATCTCCATTTCCCAGGCAGCACTTCTTGCGTCATAAGAATAAGTATGAGCGAAAATCTAGTCTAGACTAATAGACAACCTTATTGGCTTCCATACTTTCTTAAAACCTGTCCATAAATCCTCAGTCTTGCAGTCGCAGTTGTTTCCTTTAAACCAGCAGCAAGCTCCCTTTCAACACTTCGGCAAACGTCCACTCCCTTTATCTAAAATAGAATTTCAGCTTCTCAACTACTTTCTGAATTTAAACCTTGTTGGTGTTTTTTGGAAGACACATATGTCGATAGGCCTTTACATTATCAATCCAGTTGATTGTCGTCACTGACGACTTGTCAGAATGAATTTCAGCGTTTTGCTCATTTTTAGCGAGGACTGGTTTGCACCCCACCTTGCACTCCTTAAATTATAAAAATGCTCTTTTCGGGATATTTTGGCCACGAAGCTGTCAAAAGGCAGCGCAATCCTTCTATTTTCAATGTATAAGCATAGAAAAATTCTTTTTGTTAAGTTCTGAAAACTTTCCCTATGTGTTTTTGTCGCAGAGGGATGCTTTATATGGGCTTATACGGTGCAGCTCCAATCTTCACCTTTTATTTTGTTTTCAACAATTTGACGAGAAAAGTTTTTTACGTAAAGGCTAGTGAGTATCATCATTCCTTCTAACTATTTGTGTGAATTATTGCTTGAATGAGTGCGCCTCCGATGGTGCCAGATGGTTATTCTTCGCCTCACTGCTCAATGCATATCTCCTCCAACGACTCTGAGCTGTTGGCGGAGGAAGCCAATTTGTGTCTTCGCAATCATGGGGGAATGTGAGTTATCGTCTTTTTTCACAAAAAATGCAAATATTCTCATTTTTGCCAAAAATTTATCCGAAAATTAGCTTTATAGCAAAATATCAAGAAGAAAATACCGAAAAATTCATAAAATCTTGGCTTATTCATTTTTGGCCAAAGTTTTGCAAGAAACTCATTTTTGAGAAAAAAATTTCTGACCAAAAATTGATTTTATACCTTGGCCCCCAGGGCAAACCAAGTCTGTGGGGTACCAAAGAAGCTAAAACGATAGTAAATTTTTGAAGTGGAGCTAACGGGGGTCGGCCTACCCTTGGCTTGAGTCTAACTTGAAGTTTAAGGGGGCCTATGCCTAAGCAGGATACGATACAAGCTTTTCCATCCTATCCATTGCAAACAGAGGCATTTTGCTGTCTTTGCGAGCGAAGCGAGCAGCACCGTCCATATTATTCCACATCCAAAAATCAATTTTTGTCAAAAAAATTTTGAAAAAAAAGATCGACTCTTTGTGATAATGAACCACATAAACACCCAAAAAGTCGTATTTCGGTAAAAAAAAATTCTCTCAAAATGAGTTTCCCCGCATAAAAGCATATTTTACGTATGTTTTAGCGGTTAAACCATTGAAAAACAATGTTTATATACATTTTTCGAGGGTTCGGAATACGACAGTTTACCAAAGTTTTCTACATTTTACAGAAAACTAAAAATAAAGTTTCCCTCATTTCCAGGTTTTATGATGCGTGTGGGCGGTAAATGTCTTAAACTTTTCCTTAAAACACTATTTTAACTTGTATTTATAGCGAATGTCGCACTGAAATGAGCATCCTGCGACTGAGCCAGGGCCTAGAGTTGGAACATGTCGTTTATGGACATGTAAGTGGTGTTGATTGCACGCAGTGGCAGTTCTAAGCATCTTGTATTTTAGTTATTTCCCCTACTAGTTCTATTGGTTGTGGTGGCCAATCTGCTGGTGGCCTTAGTGCTTTCTCAAAAACATATGGTACACCTGATTTTCACGACAGAATTTTATTCCTTCTTGCCACATCTTCGATTTGAGATAATTAATGATCGGAGACCGCACGGGACCTGGGGTCAGGACTTTTGCCCGGCCAAGGCGCGACTCGGAGACTGCTCCCATCTCGTCATAATCTCTATTTTTATTGCTTTTCAAAAATGTACACCTTTGTTTACCTAAGCATTTAAAAAAATAAGTCTACTCAAACTTACGATTTACTTCTACAATTTCTTGATAACGGCAGCCCTCCATTACGACCTTGGTTAAAGTTATAAATAAACAATTTCGAAAGAATCAGAGGTTACAAGGCTGTTACTACATTTTCTCGAATACAGTCTCGCTTTTCCATCAACAGAGTCGGTAGCAAAACATTCAATCATTTCATTATTTGCTATAGACATCAATACCGAAAACAGGAGAGGTCTATTACAATTTTGGTATTGGTGTCACTAGTGAATTGTCAAGCGGTTGAGCGATAAAGAAATTTTGCTAGCGACTGTTTTGACGAAGGAGGGAAGCTGTATTCGAGAAAATGCGGTATGCTTTACGCTTGGAAAATATCACAGTCCGGCAGTTTACCAAAACTATTTGTTGTCTTTTAGGTCAGCCCGACCAATGTGGTCCTGAAGTACATGGCAATTGCTGACCTATGTGTTGGACTAGTGCCTTTGCCCTGGAATTTCTTTTACCACACACTCAGGTACCAAAATAAATACCTTGAAGAAAGATATAGTTAGAAGCAACCAATTATTACAATTGCAGGTTCTACAAACAAGAAGAGAGGCTTGAGCTCTGGTGGTGCTACATGTACAAATATAGGTGGAAGAAAAACTATTTTTATCAGCTTTAAAAATTGGTTTTTATAAGCCTTATTTCAGTATGGATGCCGTTCCCCCTGTGTGCCATGTAAGTTCTTTACCTAGTTCGCTGTTTTATTAGAAGTTCTAATTTAGAACTCAAGTCATTATTTTTCAGAATGTGGCCATGTGGTTGACTGTCCTCTTGGCTGGCCAACGGTACATCTTTTTGGTTTCAAAAATCATTTAGTTTTTTCCAAATCGAAGAAAATCGAAAGAAATCGAGTACGGAAAAACACTTTTGCCTTTAAACTCTTTAGACACATCACAATTTAATCTTTTACATAATTTTTTTTGCCTAAAATCAATTTTGGTCTCCCCTGTTGATTTTTCACTGTTCTGCTGTCAGGACATGGCAAGAATTTCCCTTCATAAACATCCCGTTCATTTGGGGGTGTAAGTGGAGCTAACAGCCTAAATAAAAAAGAGCAAAAACCTACAAGAATGTGGCCCCATAGTGCCCAGGAGCACATGGTTGGGGTAGGTGTTGCTCGCTTTGCTCGCAAAGACAGCACCATGCCAACTGGTTGCAATGGATATAGACTATTTGAACATATGTGAAAAAACACGGCCCTAAGACATGGCCCTACAAGGCAAGACTATGTTTATAAAAAATAATTCGACCAGAAAGACAGGGGGACCAAGGCAAAATTTGATTTTTAGGCAAAAAAATTTTATGTAAAAATCGAACTCGTGCAGCGTAAAAAGTGTTTCTCCGTACTTTTCAGACCCTAAAACGTCTAATGACACCAGTTTTGAGGCGATATCGAGGGGGCGTCAATTGCATAGCATAGCCAAAGTTTTAAGTGGTTAAAATGGTTAGGCAATTTCTTTCTTCCGAACAAAAATAAATGCTAAGTGGCTAATTGGTATATTGAAAGAGTCAGTCGTAGTAGCCAAAAGAAAAAAAAATTGAATATGCTGGCAGACATCTGGCGTTAACTAATTCACGTAATCCAGCCATGACTAGACAAGAAAAAACCAGTGTTGTCTTTAAAAGCTATTCAACAACTTGTGCTCTTGCTTATGGCTACTTGTTGGGGGAGTCAATTAGCATAGGAGGGTAATTGGCCTCATCTTCCTTACTTACAAACTTCCTTATTTTTCTCCAGTTTTTCCATTTAATTTGTTTGGGGAAGTCGAAAAATAGAAAAAAGCTCAATAGTCAATGCAATGAATAAGCCTGCAATGACCTTTTTGTTCTTATGTAGTAATAAAAGTTGCATCTTTTGTTGGTTGGCCTTTTGAGGAAAAAGTAAAAGAAATGGTGAGGGCGTGAACAAATAATGCTGACAAGACTATTTATATAAAAAGCATTTGGTAGTTATCTAATACAAAAAACGTGTGGCACATTTATTCCAAAAAAATAAAGCAAATTAGGGGAACGCGTTCATTTAAAACTTGAATTCCCTTGTAGTATTTCTAACTAGAAAGCGCCTTTGCGACAATGCCGCATCTTGTTTGGGAGGTAAAGTTACATCTGATAAAAGAAACAAAAAATTATGGGGTCTTTACGCCGATGGAGTTGGATACCCCACCATCAGGTACTTGGAAATAACCAAAATGCCAATATTTTTAAAGGGGCATACTAGGGTTGTGGAAAGAAGAATTCTCCGGAGAATTATTTTGGGAATTCTCCGAGAATTCTCGGGAATTCTCCAGCTATTTCTCCGCCCTTATAAACTTCAGAGAAATTGAATAAAGTTTCTTCTTGAAAAATTCAAGTTGTTTTCGAAATATTCGAATATTCCTTAGATGTTTGGCGCCATTTTAAAAATAAGCACCCATAATTACAGGATATCTATAAATAAGGTGTTT
>JAKMXJ010036769.1:0-12975 GCA_029339935.1 Anguina tritici
CAGGGCCTATGGAATACTTAGACCTCAAAAAACTCACTTTTGGCTCTGGCCAAATAGTGTGCTTTAGCCCAAACCCACTTTACTGAACAATTTTTGTGCTTAAGGATGTTGAGATGAGGCCTGTTGAAGAAAAGCAATTTCCTTAAGAAACTACCAAAATCTAAGTTTTCTCATTTTTTTGAATTTCAGTCATTTTCTTCTTTTTTCTAAAAGCCATATCACAACGCTCTCAAACTCAAATATTATTCTCAAAAGTGGGTTTTGTAGCTCTTGATCTGCGCTACAAGATAGTGCAAAGATGATGTCACAGTGCTTGACATTCAATCGAAGTTTTAACCAATTAAAGTGATAAAAGTGCTTGTCATTATGTTTTTCTACTGCATTTTGAATAAAACAAATTTATAAGTTTGATTCAAACAAGTGCGCAATCGCCTGCTCTTTCTAATGAGCTAACATGTTTGAGTGTAGCTGTGCTCCATAAAAAGTTATAGAAATTTGTTTTGTAACTGTGTGATCAATAAATACAGGCTGTAGAATAAATGGATTTCGCTTAAATTCATAAAATTAGTTCCTTAAATTTGGCCCAAAACTTTTAGATCCATTTTTCGACATTTTTTGTTTTTTTCTTTTTTTCTTTAGAAAAAATATCAAATATCACTAAGAGGTTCAGCGCAAAAAGCTGCATCGATATGTAAAGCTGTTACAAACGTTCCTGCGCGTGTTAAGGCTTGACACGCCGTGTTTCTCTGCTAGTCAACAGTATACTACTAGCGGATGCAGGATTTATTCTGCATGGATTTTGAGAACCTTTAACTTTAGCATTTTCATTATTAAATCTCTAAATTCATGTTCGGTCATATTAGGATTGTCATGAATTGTGAGCTTTTGACATCTCCCATCATTCTTGTTACTCGCACATGTTTCCTTGGAACGAGCTGACCTTGATCGCTAGCAACAGGACTGACGTCACGCATTCTAAAAAATAAAATAAGCATGCATACCAGAGTTTCTATAAGCAGTAGGCCTCAGTATTCAAAACTATGTTCAGCATCTTTTATATTTAGCAGAAGGCCGGGTATTGTAAGTGGCCCTCGGGTTTTCCCTTCTGCTCCCAATTCAGCCCTTTATCCCTTTAAAATTAGTTAAAAATACCTCTGTTCGCATAAGAAACAGAAAAAACAGGTATAAATTTGGGGTGGTGAATATTTTATTTGTGAAGTTATAATTAGGGAGGGGGCGGTTGCGTTAACTCCAGTAGCGCCATTTAAATTGTGCAGTTCACGATTTCCTCAAATTACTCATCCTGTTCAAATGTGCTTTCAAACTGGCGGTTATTCTTGAAAACTTGCACAACTCATATGAAACGCCAAAAGAAGAAAATTTTCACAGGTTTCGTATTGCCTTTTTAACTTTGTGAAAGAGTTTTTATTTTCCAAATATTGTGCCGATGTCCTTTGGTGAAATTTATTTTGATGGATCTTAAGTGAGGAGTCCCAACCGAATATCTTAGGGGAAAGAGTTCTGAGAGAACTGATTTTTCCAAGACTCGAAACTCCAAAGAAGTGTGATGCGGTCTCGCTACAGGTCCAAAATGGAATCATTGAGGCGTCTTCAGAGAACAAAAACCGCACGAGGCTGACCGAGCATTTCAAGTTTCCTAGAAAAACACTGTTCAGAATTCTGCGCAAGAAAGATGAAATCTTGATGGTAACAGTGCAAAGCGGGCGCAACTCACACCAGAAATCCATGCTGAGATGGAAGGAGCACTTGTGATCTGAATAAAGCAAGTGAGAAACAAAAATCTTCAAGAATCTCAGTGGCGAACTCGTCAAGGCTTGTTCTTTCATTTCTGTTCTCCTTGGCAACAAGACGGCAAAAGAAATTGCAGTGCTGCTCAAAATTGTCCGATTCGAAGCAAGGGAGCTTGAAGTGAAGCCGCAGACTATCGCCGATTGTTTTCAGCATGCCAAATTTGTGATCAACCAAGTCACAAGACTTGAATTAGAATCCATTTGTAATCTTTAAGTCTTTGGATGAAAAGAGCGTTTCTGATGTGATCGGACAACTTGGCGACGGAATCGATTACCTTCGCGATTCTTAGACTGTCCTTTAACTGTTTAGTGAAGTTGGCGAAGAGACGACATTGCA
Source organism: Anguina tritici (assembly GCA_029339935.1). Lineage (NCBI taxonomy): Eukaryota > Metazoa > Nematoda > Chromadorea > Rhabditida > Anguinidae > Anguina > Anguina tritici. Next base: position 2,149 of record JAKMXJ010036769.1, read on the forward strand.
AGACTTTCTGGGAGTGGATTTGGATGTGATGACAAGTCTGGTTTGGCTCTTTTTTCTTGACGCCTTCCATTGCAGGTGGCCAACTTACTCTCAAGGAAAGTGTGGCAGAACTTTCACCGAGAATAGGGCGAAAAAGCAAACATAGAAATAGATATGAATATGGTCTGCCGATTCGTGGAGAAGAACAGTACTTCAAACTTTTTATTCCAAAAACTCTCGATATAAAAGCGCTTCTGCTCGGTTCCGAGAGCTACTGTTGTATCGAGACTCGACTGTATCAGAAAGTTTCATTCCTACCTATTACGTGCTATCGTATGATAAGATTTCATTACAATGCAGATTGATCATTGATAGAGCTCTTGCAGCAATAAGATTCATGTCTTGAAAAACGAGATGTTGCTCTGAATTAAGTATCTCAAGTATCTAATTGCCATATTTTTCAGGTAGAAAAACTTTACAATGGTCCGCGTTATTATCAAAGGTGGTGTTTGGAAAAATACAGAGGTCAGCTTTTTTTTATTAGGCCAAGTGAAAATCATTTAGCTGTCTTCCTTTCCCTAAAAAGTTATTATTCATTTTTAGGATGAGATCCTCAAGGCAGCCATCATGAAGTATGGCAAGAATCAGTAAGTTGTTACAAAGCACTATTTTAATTACACTTCTTAACATTTTACCCTTTGTAGGTGGAGTCGAATTGCGTCTTTGCTGCACAGAAAGTCCGCCAAACAGTGCAAGGCGAGGTGGTATGAATGGCTGGATCCCCGCATCAAGAAGACGGAGTGGTCACGTGAAGAAGACGAAAAGCTGCTGCATCTAGCCAAGATTATGCCTACACAATGGAGAACCATCGCTCCTATTGTTGGTCGAACAGCAGCTCAGTGCCTGGAACGGTTGGCTTCCTTTTCAATAAATTTAGAAGGTAATCGCTGTAATCCTTCTTTTTTTAGCTATGAACATTTGCTGGATGAAGCTCAACGTCGAGCCGAGGGAATCGATGATGTGGATACACTCAAAGAAGCCAAGAAGCTGAAAGCGGGGGATGTGGACCCGACTCCTGAAACCAAGCCAGCTCGACCTGACCCCATTGACATGGATGAAGATGGTGAGTGGTTTTATCACTTTTAGTTTAGCCCTCACTTACTGATGGTCAGCTTTTTTGTGGTAGAACTTCTCAGCCCACTTTTTGTGTTTTTTCCTTATCATAGACCGGAGGAGTCTTGCTCATAAAAAGCCTTCCCTTAGACGGGAAGAGACTATGTTGCGGCAACGCCCTCGTCGTGCTAGATTATTGACGAGAGCCATAGAGATGTATATAGTTACATCGTTTCAGAATTGGAGATGCTCTCTGAGGCTCGTGCCCGGCTGGCAAACACTCAGGGAAAGAAGGCTAAGCGAAAGGCGCGTGAGAAGCAGTTGGGAGAGGCCCGTCGACTGGCATCACTCCAGAAGCGTCGAGAGCTCAGAGCTGCTGGAATCATGGGTGGTGGCAATGGTGCATGGCGGTTTAAGAAACGCGGCTTGATCGACTACAATGCCGAGGTAACTGTAAACTTCATAGATCGGGTCGTTGGCAAATCATCCAATAACCAATTCATCAAAGTCAATTCATCCAAAACGAGAATGAGCTTGTATTAGAGGAAAAACAGTGAGCAGACCAATGGTTGAACTACTGATGATACTATTAATGGACTATCAACAATCTACTTACTGTTTTTCCTCTAAGACAAGCTCATTCTCATTTTGGATGAATTAACTTTTGAATGAATTGCATTTTGGAGGAATTGACTTTTGGATGAATTGTCTTTGGATGAACTCCATTTGGATGAATATCCAACGACCCCATAGATCAGTTCATTAAAAAGGTGTCATGGAGATATTAATTGTTCGAAAATTAATTGTGATTTTTCAGATTCCCTTTGAAAAAACCACTCCTGCCGGATTCCACGACCCCACTGAGGACTCATTTGACAAGAGCAAAATGGAGAAGATAGAAGAAAAACGTCGCGACGTCAAGGAATACGAGGAGCGCAAAAAGGACAAAGAGAAGTTGAAGAAGCGAAAGTAGGTTAATTATATATCAGCTACCTAATCTATTAGACCGAAACAGGTCATTTTTAAAATCGCTTTCATCAAAATTTGGTTTGCCGTTTCTTCCTTGACCAAAGGAAAAGAAGTACAAGCCGTTCGGGTTTTGTGCTTACCAGACACATTATCCATCTCAACTTTTACAAAAGTTTTTCAGGCTTTCTTCCTAAATTTGACTTCATATTTAGTTTAGAGACATTTTTCGCATGTTTTTTTGTGGGTACGCGACGTCTTTTCGGGACACCAAAGGCTCGGATACAAATGTCCGGGGACACAAACGTCCTGTCCCCTTTTTTGCTGTTTTAGCCCACACTAACCGGACTTTTAAGTTAGACAAAATTCATCTAGCCAGCCAATAAGAATAAAAGCGGTTTGGGTCTAAGAAATAAATTCGTGTTTGACATCATCGACTAATTATTGGCTAATGTTTTGTGGCTATTATTTATACAAAAAATTTTGTGAAAAGCAAGTCAATGAAAAAACACACAATTTGTGTTATTCACTATACCTTAACTAAGCTAGAAGTTACCTTTAGATCCTGTCTTTAACTTTTTAAAGGTTTGGTTTGCTCAAGGTGTTTTTCGTGCAAAGTCTCTGTGTTGGCTGGTTATATCCTAGATGTACAGTTAAAGAGCAGTATAGGTCCCATTTTGCTCCTTTTTTATCAGAAAACATAAAAAAATTTAAGACTAATTGGCCTTCAACAATTAACTTTTAATCCATAAGGTTTCCTTAATAAATTTACTTTGGATAAATTGCTATACAAAGCTTTTTAAGGAACGAGGACAACCCGCAGTCTATCTTCAACGATAAGCATGAAAAGAAGAGAAGCAAGCTGTTGTTGCCAGAACCTCAAATTTCTGGTAAGTCTGGTCCAGTCTTGAGTTCACATTGCAATCACCGCAATTTTTCTAGATAGAGAACTGGATGAAATTATCAAGATTGGACACGCTTCTGATAGTGTTCGAGAGCTGGCTGACGAGAAACCTACAAGGTAGTTTGAAAAGGTTGCATAAATTTTGCTATTGTTAACTTCCACTTTTTCAGTAATTTATTGCACGACTACCAAGAATCAGCAAGAAACCCTGTGGCAGCTCGTTCTCTGAGGACTCCGTCTACTATGGTCGATAGCGTGGCTAAAGTGGGATTTTTGTTGATTGATGACTTTTCGGCTGTGCTAAAAGCATTTGTGTTGTCAAATTTGGCAAGCAGATTGTCGATAGCTGATTTGTCTCACTTTTTTACGCAATAGCCTTCTTTCAAGATTTTAAAACTTTTCAAGTGGTCTAACCGTAACTTAGGATATAATCGAAGATCAGCATTCAGCCCTGTTCCATGACTAGACGGCTACGTCTTCATATTTCCATTATTTTTTTTAAATCGGTAAAGTTTGACTCCGTCTCGAATTTTAATCGGCTATGGTTTAAATCTCCCAGACAAAAAAGCCAACCGACCTCATAATCGTAATTCTCGACCACTGAATAGGCGCAGAAACAATATGGTTTCTAAAAATTCACAGAAAAATTTCTCCGGTTTTTTGCCTTGGGGAACAAGTCAAAAAATCGAAAAATGGTCAAGAAAATTTTGTTTTAAATTGCCACCAAATCAGTTCTAACCGTTTTTAAGTAATAATTTTGTGGTAAAGCCAAAAAGCATTTTTAAGATGGGAATAAGGGCTGTATTGGGAGGGGAAGGGAATAATAGAGGCCACCTTGCAAGAGCTAATCAGGCATATTTAATGCGGTGGAAAGGCTCTATTGAGAGGGGAAGGGAATAGAAAGGAGCTTAAAAAAAGCTAATTGGCAGTAAAAAAAGAAGATTTTGAACATAGTGTCCATTACAGGGACCTATAGCATAAGAGAACTCTAGTATGCAGTGTTGTGCACTTGTACTTTGCTCGTACTTGGGTTTTTGGTAATGCTTTTTCTGAAATTATGGTAACAAAACTTTTTTTTGAAAAACAGTCTTATTTAAAATTGTCTGCTTTACAACTTTAGGCTAGCGCTTAGTAGAAAGTTCCGAGTATAAAGAAAGTTGCGACATATTGAAATTGAAGTACAAGTGAAAAGTATGAGCTCGTACTTGTGCTCCTACTTTTATCTTTACACGGTCACCACTTTTTTTACAGTCGGTTTTTTCTACTAAGCGTTAGTCTAAAGCTGTAGAGCAGACAATTTTAAAGAAGACTGTTGTTCAAAAAAACTTGTGTCGCTATAATTTCATAAAAAACATTACCAAAAACTTAAGTAAGAGCAAAGTACGAGTGCGCAACACTGCTAGTATGCTTATTGTTTTTACTTGTTCAGAGTGTCCTCCATTGATTGGTTTCTCAGGTATGCTTGTGTGCGTATCTCAAGCCAGGCCCCGCGGCCCCGCATGGATTGAAGGGCTTGAAGGTTGAGATGTACGCAAGATATTACCTTAGAGATTAATCTGAGTCACATTCTTAATTTAAAAGGTGCATTCAACAGCTCCTTTTGCTATCTTCCTGTTGAGGGGACGGGTAAATTGATTTGGCGCTTTTTGAAAAAACATTTTTTGACCACTTTTCGATTTTTTGCCTTGGTCCTCTAGGTAAGCCGAAACATATTTTTCGGATTTTTAGAAGCCAAAGTGTTTTCGTGCCTATTCACTGTTGGCTCTTGTGCAAACAAAAGTTTAGCACCAGCTGGGGGCATCCCAATCTATAGTCGAAATTTTTAATGCCGGAATATTGGCACGGGTGAATTGAAAACATTTCTAACGCTTATAAATAAACACAGTCCGGCCCGGAGCCGATTACAGTCCCACTTACATGGTGTCGTATAATAACTCTGGAAAAATTCTTTCTGCAACTTTAGAAATAAAAGGTGTCTATTTACGCGACAAGCTTCTAAAATCAGCTCAATCTTGCATGCTCCAAAACGCATTGGTATAACGAAGTCGTTGGTAAGAAAATGGCCTCTTAATCAATAAACCTGCCTGGGAATTTTGAAGTTCGGAGACATAAAAATTGTATTTCCTCTAATAAGTGAGTATCCCCTCCTTTGAGCGTGTGTAGATGGGAGCAGAAGAATTATTTTCTATTACTATATTCTGCTTTTCTTAGTTTCCACGAGATCTGACGATTCCTCTTTTTAAACACCCAAAAATAACGAGATCGGCTCGAATTTTTTCCAATTTCAAGGGTTGGAAAAATGAACGCGCTGCGCACTAATTAGAGGAAATACGGTATTCTTGTAGATTTTTAACCTTACCCGTATCGCAAGATATCACTTTGATTTTTGGTGCTTGTTTGCCCCGGTGGCCCGAGCACATTAATCTTGCTTTTGTGGTCATTTGTGTAAACTATTGCCTCGATGGCTCGTAGTTTGCTGTACCGAGGAAGGGGAGGTTAGGGCAATTCTTATGCAAAAATATTCCCTAGTAATTCTCTTAATGAATATTCAACAAAATTTTGTTTGCCTATACAGCGTTAGGGGCCCTCAGTCAGTGTGAGTTGTGCTAGGGTGGGGTTGGTGGTAGTAGCGCTACAACTTATCTCATTTATTTTATTCAGTTCCCACAAAATGTGGTTTTCCGAAAGCTAGTTCCATTTATTACCGTTCTTTTGCTGATGTTTCACATCCGCCATTTTTTGCTTTGTTTCCCTCTGTTATCTGTACTCGCTCAAGTAGATCTTGAGATTTTTTACCGTTCGCCGATGGGACTATCATTTTGCTGAGCTAATCGACCGTGCTTTACTCGATTATGTAAAGACAAAATTGAAAAGAGAAAACGCTGTTCGATTGGTTTCCTTGTTAGTTCTCCTATGGTACGAAAGGTGTGAAAATTTTGGAATCCTTCCTGCCCATTTCACTCCAAACCGATCACAAAGATTGCGACAAAGCAAGAATTGAGCAAAGAATAGGTTTCGTTTACTTTCACACTCTTCGTGCTACGGGAGGTCCAAGGAAAATTTTAAAAACCTTTCGAAAAATTGTCGGAACGCACTGAGTCATTCGGCGTTTATGGGTTTTCCAAAAAAAAAGCCTACAAAAAAATTTTATTGCCATTTGAAAGTTTTAAGAATTGTGAAACACTCTACACTCCTTTGAGTTTAGCACTGAAAAGATTTTGTCAAATTGAGGTTAAAAATGGGAATTTTTCTTGGTAGAGACTATTTTTGTTCAGACATCCTGTAAATTTTAATTAAATGCTTGGACTCCCACATTTCCCACGCAGAGTTTCTCCTAGTATTAACTTCAGTAAACACGACTAATTTGTATTTAAAAAGTCCCTCTGCGTCGACTACCATCGACCTGAATGGCACAAAGTCCTAATTTATCAATGCTGCATTGGCGGCATTTCCCTTTGCACTGACATTGGAGCTTGCTTTGATAATCCTATCAAGTGTGCCACTTTTAAAAGGAATAATCAGAATAATCCTATTTTGGTTGGCTGCCTTTTATTTTTTGGTGGGAAGAATCTGAGTATTTCGGCCTCTCTCTCGAGTGTCTTAAATCTCCTAAAAATAGCTCTATGGCTACAATTAAAATTAGCCGCCTGGGTAGTATAATATGATAGAGGAGTGGTCGCCCTATAATGGCTTGTTACGTAATGGGTCTTTGCATTTTTTACGGTTTTTACTCTAATTTACTTAGTTATGTTTTTTACCAGGCTGGTGGGATCAAATATGGTTTGGGTTACTAGGCTCGAAAATTTGAAGTGTGAAAAAGAACTTAAAGGGGCATACCCACACCCGTCCACGGAAAGTGATCAAGTTTGAATTGGCGCGGACCAGTTTTTCGTGACAAGACAAAACAAGTTTGAAATTTTTCTCATGAAGTTGAATATACAATTTTCACTTATCTGAATTTTGCAAGGAAAAATTCAAAATTGTTTTCTCTTGTCACGAAAAACTGGTCCCCACCAATTCAAGTTTGACCAATTTCCGTGGACGGGCGTAAGTATGCTTCTTTAACAGGTTAATCGTCTACCAGGTATGAGCAGTGTTCAATTTTGCCACTTTTGTTCTAAATACCTTTGAAAATATGATTTTATAAAGTCAATTCTCGATAGAGAGACATCCTTTGACGTAGGATTCGGTCAGCTCTTATGCAATACGGGGTATTGATACACTCGATGTGACGAAACTCTTGATACAACAATATCTTATGGTTGTCTTTAGGGCTGTCGTTTTTTTCCAGATTTGACCCTATTGATTTAGGGAAAAAGTAGAGACCTAATGGTACCTTCTAAACTTTGTGTTTTCTAGGCTGCCGACGATTTACTGGCGTTGACAAATGTGGAGACTCCGCTCAAAGGTGGGCTCAACACTCCTCTTCATTCCTTGGACTTTAGTGGGCCTGCAAGTGCTAGACAGGTGGTTGCTACTCCAAACACAGTTCTGGCCGCAGTGGCTGCTACTCCAAGGTCAATGCTGGAACGTACGTTTGTTTTATTGTTTTTACAAAATATCTGATTGAAATCAACTTTTTTTAGAGACTCCGGGGTCACAAGTGGCTGCCTCAACTCCTGGCTCCACACCATTCCGGGATCAGTTGAACATCAACCAAGAGCCTGGAAACGACCTGTTTGTGCGAGACAATCTGAGAAAAAAGTTCAAGGGGCTGCCAAAGCCAAGCAACGATTTCTACCTTGAGGAGAAGAAACAGGAGGAAGAGACAGAAGAGGAAGAAGAAGAAGAGGCATTTCTTTGTCATTTTATAACTGTGTTCAATTTTTAACGCACTCTACTTATAGGATTGGACAGAAGATGCGGACGAAGTGAATGAGCGCAAAGCACAGAAACTGGCCAAGAAGCGGGAATATGAGCTGAAAAAACGAAGTCAGGTGTTGCAACGTGGTCTGCCACTCCCGTCCAAATTGAATGAGCTGTACAAGAAGAGAACAAGTGCAAAGATTGAGGTTGGTGTTTGTTTGCTTAGAAAATATTATGCGGGTATAGGAATTATCTTGGCATTTACGACTTTTTCTTGCTCCTTTTTTGTTTTTGAAAGGGAATACCCACGACAGTCAACGCAAAGTAGTCAGAGTTGAATTGTTGGGGACCAGCTTTTTACAACAATACAAAACAGATTTGAATTTTTCCATAAAAAATGAAACACCTAAATTTTTCTCATCCAAATTTCGTAAGGAAGGATGAAGCACTTGGACCCTGTGCCCCCACTTGATTAAAATCTCGCTAATTTTTGTGCATCACTGCACAATCACTGCACAAAAAAGTCAATGATATGCAATTAAATTAAATTGAATAAAGATGTACCTGTCAGCTCTTCAATTCAGCCTTATGTCGACTTTGTTGCACTTCTTGTACTTGCGATTGATCGAAACTATATCGTGCGTGTTGAGGAATGAAAGCAAGGCGTCGATGTTTTCAGAGAGTCGATCTTGATTGGCGAGAGTCCAACACGTGTTTGTTAGGAGGTCCATCGCATCTGAGAGCCATCTAAAGATGAAAAACAAAAAAAAACTACGACCATAGAGGCAAGAAAGGCAAAATACATAATATAGAAACAGAAAAATGAACACAAAGTGAGTGAGTGGGTAACAATGAAAAATTCAGCGTCGTGAAAAATGGCGCTCAAACTTAAATTTTAACAATTCTGGATCATTTAAAAAATAATCCAGTGGGGGGGTCCAAGGTTCAAACAAGTGGGGTTTGTGGCTTTTGTTCAATTTAGGCGGAAAGATTTATGCCTGTTTTGTCTTGCTCTGAAAAACTGGTCCCCACCAATCCAAATTTCACCAATTTCCTTTGATAAGTGTGGGTATGCCCCTTTAAGTGAGTAGCTCTAAATATTTTTCAGGGAAAAATATTTTTTTGTGTTCCTGGGGTTCAGCCCATCATCCAACCTGCTTCTAATTAAGTCAAAAATTAGGTTAGAAGTCGATGTTATTGTTCAAGAAATGTTGAGTTAAAATCACGAGGAGAAATTATTCTAAAACGAAAACTTTTAATGCGACTTCTTTCTCAACCCCTTCTTTCATTCGCTCTTTTTTTTCTTGTTTATTTTGCTGCCTTTTTTGAGTGTGAGAAAATTATTCTAAAATGACCATTTAATCAAGGCGACCTTTCCTTTTTCATCTGGTTTTGCTGATCAAACTAAGCTGCGAGCAAGCGATTTTTTTTTGTCAAAACGTCGGGTTTTTTGTGAAGCCAACTCAATTAGACTTTTTTTCTGGAAGGAATGGTGGAGTCGGCAAAACATCTTGTTTGTTTATGATGGCTTTTTCTGTTGCTGTACATCCCCTTGTATGTCTTCGATTGAGCAACAGCAGAAAGGTGTCGGTGATGTGGCAACGGCTCAGTGAGTAACTGTGGACAACGACGGGATGGGAAAACCTTCTCTCTTTTTCTCTTTATCTCTTTTTGTGCTGACTGCCTAAGAAGGGAGTTGGGTTACTGTAGTAGCTGGCTGGCCGGCTTCGCCCTTGTTCTGCTTAGCAATGCTTTTTTGTTCCCCTTGCTGCATTACCTTCTCTTTTTGGTTTCCACCCTTTGTTGTCTTTTTCCAACCACCGTGCTCTGTGACTGGTGTCCATTTTTGCAATCTTTTTGGAAACTCGTGTCCATATTTATTGAAAGGCACAGTCCAACCTGAGAGCCATAAGCCAGATGTTGAACAGCTCATCATAAATACTCCCTTTTGAAAAAAAGCAAAATTCTTGATGCTTATCCAAGCAATTTTAAGTGACAAGTTTGCGGGCTGGGTTGCCCAAAGGTCAATGACATAACCCTTTTAGCATTCTGCCATTGTCTTATGGGTGAATGGTGAAAGGAATGGACATTTCAGACTAATCTGCTGGCGCAAAGCCTGTTGAAGAGATGTCTTCTTTTTGTATTTCTCCTAGCCATCTGCAGAAAGGTTTTTGGTTGTGGTTTTGATGCCAAAGGAGTGTGTGTATTTTTGCCCGCAGATTATGTGTAGGTGGTGACTAGAGGGCTTGCCTCTTCAGCTATTTGCATAAATTTTCTTGCTGCTGGGACATCGAAGGAAATGAAATAATTTTTTGTGCCTCTCTCTCCTTCTCTCCTTCTGCAAGCATGCTGTTGGCTGTGTGTTGCTCTTTTAAAAGCCATTGGTGGGAAGAGGGGGATGGCATGGTCATGACAGGTCAGGCACATACTCACCAAGAGGGCAATTCAATAAAATCAACACAATTGCTGCTCGTTTATTCTTTTTCGGTGGTGGTGCTGCTGTTGAGAGGCACTATACCATTTAACTAACTGGTTGCTGCTGCGCCATTTGTATGGATTGATGGCTTCCAATGGATAAATGGTGCTGAAAGGAAGGTTTTTGTCGAAAGTAGAAGAATCAATGTCTTCAACTCAATAAACCAATAAAACAAATGAAAACAATAGCTCTATTCACTGCTCATCTCTCTTTATTTAGCCAGCTCCAAAATGAGTTATGGTCCAACAATAAGCAATTTTACTGAGAAGCAGGAGTTGTGAAAGAAGTTGACTCTAGAAAAGTTACAAAAAATCTGTTGGATTCTTCGGCTTTTCTGTTCTCGTCCTCGAAACTTTTATACAGTGGAGTTCCGATATAACGGCACCTCCTCGAGTGAGACCCACAGCTGGGTCCGACACTTTTTTTACCCCAATTTTTGAAGTCATTTACAAATACTATTGGGGCGGTATAGTTCAAAAAATGGCAAGGATTCTGAAAATGCAACTATTTTCCGTGAAAATTTACACTTTTGCCGAAATGTTCCACGCTTCCCGATATAACGGCACCATATTTTGAAAAAAAA
>JAKMXJ010037053.1:0-14688 GCA_029339935.1 Anguina tritici
CTTCCCAATAATTGAGGTAGTGTCATATACCTTCCCAATAATTGAGGTAGTGTCATATACTTCTCCCATCCCCAAATAATTTTTTTTTTTTAATTTTTTTGGTTCCTCAGAAACCGCTTAAATTCCAAAAAAGTCATTAAAATGGGAATAAGGGTTGTATTGGGAGGGGAAGGGAATAATAGGGGGCCACTTTGTAAAAGGCCTACTCAGGCGTATTTAATGGGCTATAAGCGATGTATTAGGAGGGTAAGGATAAAAAGGAGTATTCTAGGAAGTATATGACACTAGCGTCCAAAGATGGATACTTCTAAATATTTTCAATCAAAAAAGTTACATTTTTTCTGTTCCTGAGAGATAAAATATCTTTGTTTGCAAATTGTTGAAGGTTTTGATCAGCGGCGATGAGAGAAGGTGTTCTTGTAAGTTGCTGAAAACTGACAGTTTTATTATACTCTTCGCACTCATTGTGTTTATTTTTTTCTAGTTCTAAAAGGTTAGCATTGTTATCTGCCAGTGAAATTTTTATTCTGCCAAATCGATATCTTACATTTTCTGACTGGTTTTCTCTAATGTTTTAGTTGTCTAAGACGGCTCCTCCAGTTCGAAAGCACACGGGCTAGATCAAGCGATTTGCGGGGATTCGAAAGGACATCACGCTATCTTTATTCCCTACAAAGATGACAGTAGGCTGATGGGGAGGCTGCAATCTCAAAGCACCTCGGAACAATGAAGCTTTGTCTCTTTTTTACCATCGAAAAATCGGCTTTTTCAGGATAACTTGGGTGGAGAAGTTCCATAAAGTCCACAAATGACTAAAAATTAAATTTCAAAAAATTTGGCTTATTCAGCTGAGAGTGTATGGTGTAGTGGGGTATGATCTTAAAATTTATTCTTTTACACTCTTGATCTGTCAACGAGCCAGTATTCGCTGGGTTACAAAGAGATTTGTTTGAGCAATACTCCATTATAAAATTGCAATTTGTGGTGCAATATGCAGAAATAAAGTGCAGAGAGAGTTACGCTGAGTTTTCTTTTCCAATATAAGAGTATTCTATTTGACTATTACAAATAGTACCTGTCTCAATGCTTGGAGTAACAAAGCGCTACTTCTGGCACTTGGGCTCACCACCAGGTGATTTGAAATTTTGGTATAGTTCAAACAATCTGCTAGTGAACACACTTGTGTGTTCTCCATCACAGGACATGCAGGGTGTTCTATTGCTTTGGATGGCTCTTTTAAATCCAAGGAAGACGAGTTCTTTCCTGTTTGAGCAGCATTTAAAGTGGACTGGCGGCTCGCCTAAATTCCACTTTGGACTTTGGACAAAATGATTGCGATTACCCCTTTTTGTCTGGCTACTAGGCCAGGATGCCCTGCCCCACCAAATTGCTTTTGGTTCAGGGCGTTTCTCTCATTAATTACAGCACTGTTTTCGGTGTCTCCTCTATGTGATTTTGCAATGTCATCAGAATTGTACTTGAAGGATGGGAATAAAGTATTATTGTTGTTATTACCACCAAGTGAAGAAGGTATTGCTGTTGGAATTTGCGAATTTTTACCGTCCGCGCCTTTGCTTGCGTTTGGGTATAAAACATCACTGCCAAATCTAAAAATACGACATATTAGATCTGTAAAGGGTGAAGGACGTGTGTATTCAAAAACACCTTGTTATATGAATTTGATAGTTCCTTCACCAGGATTCAACAATTAAAAAAACAATGCTTTATGATTAAAATAATAAATTTTCCATTTTTTCTAGAACTACCGTAATTTCTCTAATAAAAGCTCCGGGCTTATATCTTCCAACCTACCTCTAGGGTGGAGGTTTATATTAGACGGGGCGGGATTACATTAGAGGAGGCTTATTTATTTCAATTACTTGCTTTTACTTATTATCCCAGTATTTTTTTATATATAAAATAGAAAAGTTATAACATAGAGGTTAAGCTTGATCAGATAAAGATTTGTTGAGTGATGTGATACACCTTAACAAACAAAGAGAATTATAGGATGGGGCATTATAATCGCACGAATGATTTTTTGCCATAACTTTTTGAATCTGCGCTATTTTGTCAAGTTCTTTTTTTGTTCGAAAGACTCTAGGAAATCGAATGGTAACAAACATGCAGAAAAATCTTTACTTAACACAACCACAAAACAATGGACAAACCTAACAACATTTCAGGGATATTCTTGCTCCACAATTTTTTCATTCACATGCAGGCAGTATTTGAGACGTGTTTAATATGCTCCAACTGCTCTGTTCACCATCTCCTGAGGTAGGCTTGCGAGGGCGCGTACAATTCTTGTTCAGAGTTTGGCCATGCTGTTGACCGGTGTTGTGTAGACTTGGCTCTTGATCCATCCCCACAGAAAAAGTCGTACGGCATCAGATCAGGCAAATACGGCGGCCACGCAAAAGGAGCAGGTGAAGCTGGAGTCGCTTGGCCAATACATTGAAGTCGATCACCTGTGCTCCCTTCTCTTCTGTACTGACTTGCTAAAAGAAAAAATTCAAGAACAAAAAGAATCAAAAAATCCAACCTTCATGCTTGGACTCTTCTTCCTCTCGACGCTTGGCCCTTAAAATTGTTGTACCAGTCAAGAATCAGGCAACTTTGCGTTTCTCCCCAGCCCCCTTCGACATCATACACCGAAAGCTGCCACCCTCTTGCCCTCCTCGATAATCCATTAGGCACAATTTGCTTTCTCTTGAGACGAGTAAACCATGGCTAAAAGAAGAAAAAATTAGGTTTTCAAGCAAACACCTTATTAACAGCGATAGCAACGAGAAATATCAACAAGTCTGGTACCGCTCGATTTCCTAGTGTCTCCTCGTTTGAATAAAAAAATCTCGACAAACTGCCGCAAATTCAGAAGGTTGTGACAAAAATTCGTTTGCGTGTTTATAATGGTCTACCCTGTACATTTCAACAATTGATGTATCGCTCAAATAGCCCTTTTCTTTATCTCTGTCGGAATAAGTTTCTTTGAGTGTTGTAAATCATGAGCAGCTAGCTACCCGACGCCACTGTGTATATTTTGCTAGAAAAGTATATTTTTCTAAAAGTCGTTGCCGTATATTCGAGCTACTGCAAGGCACGAGACAAGGAAGGAGTCATTACACGCAAGTCTACTTTAGAGCAATCATGGAAGCGAGAACTACTTGAGAGATCAGTTGAGCGAGAGGGCAAGCATAGGCCCGGATTACCAGATGTAGTAGAAGAGCAAGTGGAGCATCAGGTAGACGAGAAGGCCAATCTTCTTCAAGCACTTCTTCTGGACGATAGCAACGACCTAGATGAAGGAATGGATTATTTGTAAGCCGCGAATATTAATTTATTGAAGATCAGTTAAATAAAGATTAAAATTGAAGATATTTTTGCCTGACATTCATCAAATAAGTGTCAGAAAAAGTCCAAGCAATAAAATTAAAGCAAAAATTAATTGTCACTACTGGGATTCGAACCACAGATCATATAAATAACTATCATTTTGCCCGCCGCAAAATGTCTGTCCTCCTTTAAAAAACTAAATCTTGATAATTATCATTAAATAACCCAAAATTACTTGACAAGAAGTAAGTGCTTATATCTACGAACGCTCTTGCGATCGACTTTAAACTGCTTACTGGTTGAGTGAGCGGATAGCAACTTCGCGTGCACAACATCTAATTTACAATCGGCTGAATAGGCCTTGCGTTTCTGAATGTGTTTAGTTCTTCTTATTTAGTGAGAAACGTCTCGCTGCCTTAGTTTGTGCGAATTGAAAGCATTTGATTAAATCTGAGAAAAGAATGTCAGTAACACAGAAGAGTACAGTACATAATGCTGCAACACGGGTTACTTTTATTTTGTTTGGATCGAAAGACATAACATAGATGGAAATCACAATAATAACCACTTGCAACAAGAATTCTTTATGTATTTAAAAAAGAATTGAACACCTAAGGAGGACTTATATTACATGGGGGGAGGGGGTTAGGCGGTTATTAGAGGGAATACGGTAAGCGAAAGAAACACTAGAAATTTACTTTTTGAGTGCTACTTGCATTCATCTCGCAAATAATTTACCAAAAGTTGTTCCAAACGATTTAATTTTTATACGATAAACTTACATTTTTGCTACACCTCCTCCACTAGCAGCACCACTAGTAATCACTGGTCTGTTCTTAGTTGTGTGAGGATCACTCGGCACCAGAATATTGCCCATTGAGTCCGTCTTCTTTATTCTGCCTCTAGGGGCTTGCGGAGACGACAATCTCAAGACATCCTGCTTTGGCACTTGTTTTCTGGCTGATGAGTCTGTTCTGAATCTCAATAAAAAATTTAGCCAGCAACAGCAACAGTGTAAAAAGGCAGGCAAACCTGATTAATGCTCGCTTGGAAGCACCCACGTTTGGGGTCTTTAAATAAGGAGATGTAGGACTTGGTGGTGGGGACGCTGAACCAGTGGTGCTATTCTCTGTGTTTGTGCTTCCCATTTTCGACATTTTTTTGTGGGCTTTGGTGTTGGCAGTGTGTGTAGATGAACTCAACCGTTCCGAAATGGCACTCAACAAGTGGGGTGGAATCTAAATAGATATTTGTTTTCTTTCACTTTTTCTTGCTCTTTTCAAGTGAATCTATGTGGGTTCGGAAATTTTATAGTCCATTACCGCTTATTTTAAAGTCCCGTACCTTTTTGTCTAATAGTCTTTGTGCGCGTTTTGCTCCCCCATTTTTGTTGTTTAAGCGTCAATTGATGTTATTGTGATTTGAAGAAATGTACATTTTGATAAGGACTGTCGTCCACGCAGTCGACTCTCGGATTAACGACGATAGAAAAACTTTCTGTTGGAGGAATCTCTGATTGACGAAATCTCTTTTCCTCTCCCTTGGAGAGTAATTTAGTACTTTAGTCTTAGTGATGTTCAGCGATTCGCGAAGACAGCAGTCTTTACTAGGGTTGTGGAACAGTCAATTGGCGTCAATTGACAAATGCAACTTTCAATTGGCCGGTCAATTGCAAATTTTCAATTTCACAACTCTACTTATAAGTACAAAAATGGTCAAAATAAGAGGTAAAAAAGCTTTACAATTGACCGTCTTTGGATCAATTGAGTAAGTTTACGCCAGTGGAAGCGTATTCTTTTGAAGAAGGACAGGAAAAATGTGATCCCACTACTTCCTCCTTGTAATTCGGAGCTCTAACCAATTAAGCCATCGGCTTTCTATTGGTTGTCTGCCCCCCATGCAATTGACTGGTTTGCAATTGACCGGTCAATTTCACAACTCTAGTCTTTAAGGCCATACATACAGGGTATTTTAAGAATTCCATGCATTTTGAAACCATCATAATCTTTTTCAGAACTCAAATTTCAAGAAATCATTGCTTCTGAAGTTTTTAAAGGAAAAATTTAAGACTATTTTTTACATTCGGCTCAGTCTGCAAAGACGATTTAGTGGTATACGATGTAAAAAACATGTTTTTTGGTGAGCGCCCATATGGTTTGAGCGTTACATAAGCAGGTGATTAGGAAAGAACAAGCTTCGCGGCTAGAAAATAAAAATTCCAGTAGGACGCTTATATTTTGTCAGACACCCGTCTGCTTTATCTGAGAGTAGCTGCTTGTCAGAAAGTGCCCTTAAATAATTTAAACTAGTCAAAAAGCAAAACCTACAGTTTTTCCCTTGCACAATTGCTCTAAACAGTCGATCAGTTGACCAGCTATGTTCACCACTTTTTGGTAGTCTTCTTGCAATTCATGGTAGTTCTTCTCCATTTCATAGTCTGTCTTTCCTCCTTCTGAAGACTGCCCTTCTTGTGCCTATAAAAAGGAGAAAAAGTTAGCTGAGTAAAGATCTTACTACAAATGCATCCAAAAAAGGGTGCTCAGCCGATTATAGTTTTGACAATAAAGTTTATGCTTCAAATATTTGTTGCTCTATATAATTTTTTAAAAATACAAATAAAAAAGGTCTCAGTTCTATTTCGGATCCCTGCTCAACTAACTTGCTGGAGTAGGAGAACGTGTATTAGGTGTTGTTGGGTCGCACTGTTATCTTCACCGTCAAAGTCTTGTTGCCTCAGATGGTCTATTGGGATTTTCCTTCTCTCACATTCCCGCTGCAGGGAGGAGGCACTGATGGGGAAACCTGACTGCACCAAGTACTACGAATTTTTATGATAAACGTTAGTTTGTAAAAATGTAGGTGGCTTACCTGGTTGATAGCCCTGGCGATGTCAGCTTTGACTGCTATGTCCTGTTTTAGCTCAGAGTCTTTGCTGGCAGAAGCAGGGGGAGGCTTGGCAGTTCTCTCTTTGGAGCTGGCTTTTTTATTAGGCAGATGGGAGGTAGATGCTGTGGGAGTCATTTCGCTATCTATTTCGAATCATCAGAGATCATTTTTTACGGCTTAACAACCAATAAATTGCTAGTGATACCAATACCGAAAATGTAGCTGGCATCCACTGCTACGTTTTTGACATGGATATCACTAGTAAACTGTTATATGGCTAACCCGCAGAAAATTTTTCAGCCGAATAGTTTTACGGAAGGGGATTTGCACTCGTGAAAATACGGTATTCAAATTTTTATAAAAGTAAGATTGCCAAAAAGTATAAACTAAAACTGCCGACATCTGTCTTTATCACCCTACCACCTCGCACACGGTAATATACGGTGTTTTGCCGCAGTATCTGGGAATATTTTCTTCCCTGACATAGTAGTTACTCAAAATGAGGCTGTGTCTAGGCCAGCGTACGTTATGGCCGGTTCAAAAATGTGTCCTTTTAATTTTAGGATTGTCGAAAGTGGGGTGATAAATTCAGTTTTACTGTGCACCAAACAATATGAAACTCTAGTTTTACAATACGCTAATTATCATTTAAAGGGGGGTTAAAGATGTGAAGGAGATCGAAGGCAATTGAACAGTTTTAAACTTTATCGCATAGTTTTTCTTTTGCTATCTTTTCTCAATTTTTCATACAATTTTTGATTGATTTACTTATTTTGAAGCCCTGACCATCTTTTTTCAACAAGCTATCACTTGCCTGTGAAAGCCCACAAAAACCTTGTGAGAAAATAGAGGCATAATGGTAAGGGTTGAAAAGAAAAGTTTTGGTTTACCTTTATTTTATCGCAAAGGTTTTTTTGGGCTTTCTTCTACAAGCGAGTGATAGCTTCTTAGAAAGAGGATATTTAGGGCTGAAAAACTCGATATAAATCAATGAAAGAGTGTAGGTAAAAATTAGAGGACAATGCAAAAGAAAAACTGTGTCATAAAGTTTGAAATTATTGGATTCCCTTCTAGAAAACCTCCTTAATATCTTTTACTCTCACGTTCACAAAGTTAAAGAAGTTGGTCACTCAGGTAACTGTTTTCTTTAATGTTAATTGTATGATCCCTTAACTACGGTCGTAGCTTGTCAAATTGAGCATAGGCAGATCAGTTGAAGCTGACCACTTCCCTCCCCAAGATCATATTACAGCACGCTTATTCTTATTTGAGACATGTTATGCAAACGAACATTCGCAATTTTCTTATTTAATATTATTAGTGTGGGGGAGCTATTCTAGAGCAGGGGCTATTTTCGAGGAAATACGGTAATTTTAATGATTTGAAGTATTTGCTTCGTCTTTAAACAAATAAATCCAGCTAAAAGGAATATGCATCAGACATTTCAGCAATTAACGAGGAACAAGGAAGCCTTTCATTAAAGAGCAAAAAACATGGATTGCAATAATTACATGATGATGACTACAATAACGTTCTAAGAATATAAAAAGATTCATATAAAAAGCAGAAAGAGGTGGCACGAAACAGCACGAATTTTAATATCCTTTGCTCCCAAATTTGGCAATTCTTTGTTCGCATCATGGTGGAAAGTAAGCCTTTTTAGTAAATGGCCACTTATTTCTTTTTCTAAGCCAGGCCTCTCATATTCTTTAAATTAAATGCCGAAAATGCCCCAAAATGTCTTAAAAGACCGAAAAAGGGTATTTTATCATACTTGCACGATCAGAAAAGGCGCCGACCTTGCTAAACTTGGGGACCGGGCACCAGTTAGCGCGTCACAACCACCAAAAAATGAAATTAGTGCTGGTGAGTTTTTTTGAGACACCGGACGCCACTTGCTATTGACAAAAAATTATGAGGTCGTGCTGGATGCTCATATTAAAAAGATTTGGAAATAGTCTATTTTTATTGATATTTTGTTGTTTTAAATGTAAATCACATACCAATTATAAGCTCTATCAATTATCCCGGAGTGATTATTTTTCAATCCTCCAAAAATCCGGAAAATTTTGGGTCAATCTCGACATTTTGGGGTGTCCAACCTAGGTCGGAATGGTGGAATGGGTAGGGCTCAGAGTCAGAGTTAAGAAGACGCATTAAACAGCATTCTTAAACCATTTTCTTTGCATTGTGCTACAGGCCTTCAAAGTCTGGACGGGTTTGTGATTATTAAAAAGAGAAGGGGAGGGGGTTAATTAATAGGAAATGTAAGGTAATTCGTATACTTTTCTCTCAAACACTTCTCAGAATCGAGGAGTGGGTAAGTATTAGACAGGTGGGTAGTGAATACAGGTTCTATATTATTTGCTTGTTGTACTATAGCTATAATAGAGCTTTGCTTATTAAAAATAAAAGACTTGTTGAGGTTTTTCTTCCAACTCTCAAAATTTAATTTATAATAGAGATTATTTCGATTAATGCTATGTTAGCAGGATCGACATAATGTCACAGGCTAATTTTGACAGAATTGGATAACCCTAAAATTGTTTCTTTGCAAACTAGTTTTAGTTAATAATCGGTTTCCTTTCGCTCCAGAATTTTTGCAAGTAAATAAACACTTTTACCCCCATAACCAAGGTGACCATGCTGTCCTATTTGTAGGGCGAACGCCCTACTTTTGAGAATTCTGGTACACCGTATTTTCTCTAATAGTGTCCCCCCCCAAAATATGGAATTTCCTTTATTCATTCATCGATATCATAAAATGAAACCCAGGGCGAAGATTGAAGTGGCTAAGGACTTCCAGAGGATATCAAGCACTCCAAGATAAAGAGATTCTACCGCACCGGCTATGTTAGAGAGAGTGGCATACCTCGGTCATAGATAAAGGAAATTCCGGTTTTTGGGAGGGCTTTTATTAGAGAAAATACGGTAGTCGATGTTTCGTTTTCCGTAAAATTTCCGCTCTACTTTGAAAATCTTTTTACTTAAAATCTCCTTGTATTCGCCCTACATCTAAAAAATAGCGTTGAGCACCCTGCCTAGCACACCAAAAAGAAAAAACACAAAAATCATAATTTGAAAACGGTGCATTGTGCACGGGCGAGACTGTGACCGAAACTTTTTTTGGGATTGTGCACACTTTTTTTCAGTCTCAGTGCCAATCTTAGTTTCAGTATGTCTCTGAGCCATAAAAGCACAGTGACGACATGGTGATGACTGAAGATGATCACGCCTAAATAATATTCGCCTTTCGAATAAAACAAAGTGTCATTGATAATTTATGTATCACCAACTACACATTCAACTAAAAAGTATATGAAAAACAAGATTGCTCCTTTTGGACTCTTCTTTCCGCCAAAGGACCAATGAGATTTAGTTTCGATTTGTCAAGCCGACTGGCCCTCCTTGAGAACATAAGGTCGCCCAGCTTGGACACACATGTCCAAATTGGATAAGGAGCAAGGCTGGTATCCATGGAGATCCCTTGGCAAGGGAGTTGGCAGCAGCAATAGTAGAGGGTGGCTTTGTACTTGCATTTTTGTCAGCAAAATCCCTCCAGCTGAACTTTTTAAGACCATGAAAATTACATGGTTTCCTAGGAACATCTAGTAAACTATAAAAAAAAAGCTACTAAACAATTAGGAAACCTAATCTTTAATGCGCAGGAGAAAAGAAACAGCTGTGAAAGTAGGCGCAAGTTTGTTACTGCTCAGATTGTGACAATTTCTTAAACATGTTATTTTAAATTTTCACATTAGCTTTATTTTATGAAATGATTTCATGTGTTTTGCTTTTAATGATTGAATTAGTAACTTTATAAAATCATTTTTAAGGCCATTTTGTTTATAGAAAATGTGGACTCTAGTTAAGAATGGGTACGACTTTGACCAAAATTTGACTTTTTGCCTTACACAGTCTGTGGGGTACCAAAGAGTCTAAAAAGATAGGATTTGAACATTCACACGTAAATTTCTACTTTTTATTTTTGAATTTTAAGTAAGCTCTTCCCATTTTTAGAGTCAAAGATCATTAGCAAAATAAAATTCAAGATTCACAACCACTTCAGTCAAATTTTTCTAGCCTTGTGTTCCTTCATTATTTGGTCAGGAAGGTCGAGAAGCTCCCGATTGACAGTTTCGGGCAACAGTAGAGTCAGCAGACCACCGAGTGCAGCACTCATTCCAAAGAATAGCAGTGGGAGCATGGGGGATATAAGTGACTGCGATGGATAGGAATCAGTTGTGCAACTAAATCTACAAAAATCCTACCATTGAGCGCACAGTCGGCGCAAAGACACCTCCAATGTTACCCACTACTGCAAAATTTAAAATTTAGCCTTTTCCGTCCTTTGATACGTTTAAACCAATCAAGAATCTAAAAAACATATAAAACAACTTTTTCAATGCTCTATAAATTTTTAGCAGTAAGTTAAATAGACTAACTACTACATATTCCAATGCATCCATTCCTGGAAACAGTGGGGAACACCTCGCTAGCATACACAAACAAACAGGTGAATGCACAAGAAATGGCAAATTTGCCTAGAAGCCACATGCATAGACTGACGGTAGGGTTGTCGTCTAAAGCAAAGATGATCTAATTCCAAAGATCAGACAAGAATCTAGCCTGTAAACAGAATGGCGAAAAAAGAGATGGCCGCAAGCAAATGACAAAGGCTGACAAGTGGGCGTCTGCCAAGTCTACAACTCATGTTTTGTCAAAATGGCATATGCTTCAAAATGAGACTGAATACAGCATGCTTGCTCATACACAATGTTTTTCGGCGCCTTTTATAAGCTTAATAATGCCATCTAATAATGCCATCTGAGCTACATGTACGCATATAGACGGTCTGAGTATCAGTGTGTATCTGAGCAATCAGTTAAAGAGACGAATCGGACCTGTCGAGCAGAGTGGGAGAGACTAAATAAGAAGGGATTTCCACAGCTCCAATGAGCACAAAGTTAGTGTAGCGATTTCCAGCCAGTTGAGTGCTGAAGAGAGACAGTCCATAGTACACAAAATTGTCGCAAGTCCTGAAAACATGTGTTAAAACTAGGGTTAAATGATAGGCATTTATGAAAAGATGACCGGCCCACAATGTTAAATTCTGTCAATTTTAGCATTTTATAAAATTAGGGGCAATTCACTTTTTGTACCAAATTTGGCCAAATCACAGAGGGACCAAGCACTTTCGGTTTTGTTTTCAAAAACCCTAATTTCTTTCTAGGGTGTTTCTGCCATGTTTTGAGCATTTTTTGCAAAAAAAATGTTTTTCGCGAAAAAATTACGTTGGAAGACCAAGGTCATATGGGCTACCTAACCACATTATTATCAAGCTTGTCACACCCACCATAAGTTTTTTGTGAAAACACTCAAAATATGGTAGAAACATCCGAGAAAGAAATAGGCCTTTTGAAAAAGAAGTCCGCTAGCAGTTGGTCTTACAATCGGATCAAACAAAAACTTTTGCTAAGACAAATTAGATTGACCGAAGAATGGTCATTTAGTTAAATAATCTTGTGTATGACTGGTTAAAGAAATAAAGATCAAATAACCGTCATTTAACTAACCCTAGTCATAGCTACAGTGCAAACTCGTTATAAACACACCTGATAGCATGACACACTCAATATAAGGACAGCGTTTTTTGGTCCCTGCAAGCCGATTTACCATAGAATGGCACTCAATAAAGATATCAGGACAATTTACTATAGTAACAGAATCTGACAGACCCTTGAGTGTCTTTCCACCAGTGATCCCAAAAGTCGGAAACAGAATACCAGCCAGAGTCATTTCAAAGTCAGAACATAGTCAGCATTTTTATAGAGCATTTATTGAAACAATTGTTATTCCCTTATGACACATTCCAAGGCCAACTATTTGACCTAAACACCTTTGTATTCGGCACAGTCTGTCAAAATCTGCAAAGATCAGTGATAGCAAATTTTTTTACCAATTCATTTTTTCCGATTTGATAAAAGCTATATTCGGATTCAGAAAAAGTGAGCCTTACTACAGCCATTTTATACAATATCTACGCTCCTATAAATGTATCATAAGAAAATAAAAGTTTCTTAGAAAAAGTTCTGAGCCTCCTCTGACTTTCAAATGACTCTGACTCTAGCATTCTGACTTGATTTTTTGACACAGCGGTTTCTACTAGGCTAGTGCACTTTTGGTTAACCGAACCAAGCCCGAAAATCAGGTTTTCGGGCTTGAAAACCGAAAACTGAAAAACCAGAAAACTTGTCGTTAAATAATTCGGTTTTTAGGTTTCTGCCCTAAAGCGATTGTGACTTCTCTAACTCTTCATTTCTTTATGTTCAGCTATTTGCATTTCGCTTTTTTATCCAATTTGTTCGCTCAGCGATACTTTATCTCTCTGTTTTAGCTGTTAAATTCGAAATGCCCGCAGACATCTACAGATTTTCCAAGAAGACCGTCGTTAATGGTGTTACAAAAGGTATGTGCCTTGTCGGCAATTGCATAAGCGTTCTTAAGGAACCTGAAGACAAGTCGGCATCCAACATGATCGACTATCTGCGAATTGATGACAAAGAGCACGAAGAAGCCTTTAAGACTACGACAGTAAACCGTAAGTTTTGTGCTTTTGACTTTAAAATTCTACTCAAATTTTATCGCCTCCGGCTTTTATAAATATAGATCTGAAAAGGTGCTTAATTCTAGCAAGCAAAATCAATTCAATTTTCTGCCAAGGTGAAGCGCTGAAAAGAAAATAGCGATTGTTTGACCAATCGCTTACGAAAACAATAGTCCATCAAAAACGCCTCTTTTTATTCCGGATGAGCAAGGACGTACTAGGAAAGCATATCCAGAGTTGCAGGCGATCTTCATTGGGTGATAGCTTGAATCCCGCGCTCTTTATGCTTAACTCAAAGCAAATTTGGGAAAACCTTTTCTGGCGCTGTCAACAGATCTGCATGCAGAAGAAATAACGAGGGAGCACTGGGACGAAGAGAAAAATAGTATCGAATAAAAAAATTCATAAATGTTTGAAACCTTGAAATTTTCCAAAAACCGAAGTGTTTGCCGGGTGTTCGAAAACCGGCGAAACCGAAAACCTATAAAAAAAGAAAGCGAACTACCCTAGTTTCTACTGTAGTAAATTGGAGATTTTGAAAATACCCTGTTTTTTGTTTTTATCTAGTTTTCATTGCCTAAATTTTGTCGTAGTAAACTACTAAAAATACCTAAGCCTTTTGTTTTTCATTGGTTTACAAAAAAACTTACCACAAATATACCAGCACAAGAGTGTAAAGGAGGAGTCGCCGATTAGTCAACAGCTCATGGAAAAGCCTTAAATAATTGGTAAACATGACATGGTAAAGTTGATGTACTCGTAGTGACTAAAAATGATAACCCATGTTGAGATGTATTGTCGGACTCGTCATCGTTCAGTCTCTTTTGAGTGAGTCTCTCACAAACAGTTTGAGAAAAGCATTTTATTTGAAGATCATTCATCTTTGGGGAGCCATTGCAAATGGTGAAGGTATTAGCTTTCCTCAGCCATTCAGCAACCCTCTCATGTTTTCCTTTGGACACTAAGTGATGCAAACTTTCAGGAATGGTGCTGAAATTTTAAATCTCTGTAAAAACCCTTCTATGCGCTTATTGCTGATCTTGTTCGTAGTAGGTTTGGCCACGGGACGGGAATTTCTTTTCAAAATCCTGATCTCGAATCCCTCTCGTTCACTTCTTTCTGTATCGAAATGGCGGAAATCGTGAAAATGCATTTAGAAGCTCCTTTTGCTATTGCCCTGTGGGAAACAGGTGAATGGCTTTGACATAAAGTGGCCCCTGTTTCCGTATACGCTGTAATAAACGGCCCCCTAAATTCAAACATTTCTTTATGGCATTGTATTTTTGACCTACCTTTTGGTGGTAGCTCATGGGCATATTTTATACCAAAATGAAGCCAATATTACCAGCTACATTTTGGTATAAAATATATCCACGAGTTACAAACAAAGAGTAGGTCAAAAATTCAATCACAAACACGTTATTTAGGGGCCTGTTTATTGCAGCCTATCCGGTATGCCCTTCCCCCCAATACAGCCCTTATTCCCTTTCAAAATGGCGCCAAATAGTTAATTAATTTTTATGACTTATCATACCCATGATGCCCCACCATGGCTCGGAAAGTTTTTTCTCAAAATCCAAAAAATATCCGGCTTTCTCATGAAATCGGGTTAGAGAACTATGAAAACGAAGTTATTTCCGGCTCCCGGCAAGTCTGGCTTGGGGGGGTTACTTAACTCATCCCAACTCAACTCACCCCAAACCCAAAGATTTCGAAAGATCAAGTCATAAAATGCAACATTACAAAAGACGGTTTTCAAAATGCACTCCTTTCTCTCCGATGCAGACCCTCAGACGCTTTGAAAACTTGTCGGCGATAGCTGCTAATTGTTCTACGCTAATTTTGGCCCACGCCTTCTC
>JAKMXJ010037282.1:0-14764 GCA_029339935.1 Anguina tritici
ACTAGAATGCTTTTTTGATGCGTTTTTCGTGCTCTTGAGGCGAAATTAGGTCATAAAAAGATGTTTTAGAACGTTTCCAAAAAATTTATTTTTGGGGGGGGGTATACCTCACTAGCGCCAAAAAATTTTTTAGCATGCTCTAGACCAGGCTAAAGATATTTTCCACGGATATGTATAATCCGCAGATAATATCCGCGGATTTTGCCCTTATGAGTAAGGCGTCTATGCGCGGATTTTATCCGCGGATTCTTCATATTGATACGGATTTTGTATCCGCGGATAATATCCACGGATTTTCCGACTATCCGAGGATATTATGTGCGGATTTTTCCTTATTAGTACCGGGGCGGTAGTAATAATCAAAACGTCCGCGGATATTTATCCACAGATACGGATAAAAATCCGCGGATAAAATCTGTCGCAATAATCAAATATCCGTGGATAAATCCGCGGATAAATCTGTAGCTGCAGATAAATACGTGAATAAAATCCGCAGTAATAATCAAAAATCCGCGGATAAATATCCGTAGCTGCGGATTTTATCCTTACAATTTTTATCGGTTTTAATTTTAATTTTTTATTATCAGATTTTATCCTTGTTAGCCTTGTAAGGCGTGGGATAAATCCGCGGAAAAATCGTTTTCTAAAATCGATTTATATGTAAAAATACGTAAATAAATTTTAAAAGGCCCACTATACTACTAAACAAATGTTTTGGCGCATACTTTTTAGGCATAATTGATAGTGAAAGTCGATTTTAAGCATTATTGCCAAATGGCCTGGTTTTTCGCACGACAGTTTCATTTTACAGCACAGTAACGTGGAATGCTTTTGAAACAGGTCGGATTGGTGGATATATTTTATATTTGGGTGATTCGGGTTATGGGTGTTGGTTACTCGTTTTGGTTCCCTCATAGGCACGCTGAACGGCATGGTTTTTTCAATCATTGTCTTAGGTTATTAATTAGCTTTCAATTCCGTCCATTCTAAGAGAAGAGTCGTTGTTGACAAGCTTTTGGGAGGTGGAAAAAAGATTTCATAGTTTATCTAGAACAACCTTCTATGCGAAGTTTGTTTACTAACTTCTTAAGTGATTATTACTACCGGATAAAATCCGCGGATATTTCTATCCGCGAATTTCATCCACAGCGGCGGGTTTTACCCGTCGATTATTGCTACCAGGATTTCTTTAGAGAGGTTAGAAATTGCGACTCTTTGCCTTGGAGGACCAAAGGAAACTCATTTCTTTAAAAGGGCTGTATATGGAGGGAAAGGTTAAAGAAGGGGACAATAATAAAGAGCAAAGCTGCAAACATACTTTTGCTTACTGGGACCTACCACATAACGAAGATCTGGTGAACGTATTTTGCATCCAGAGTGTGTTCTTGAGTGATTTATATCTCATGTATGTGTTGTATATGTATGTCTCAGGTATATGCATCTCAAAGCCCCACAAGGGGTGCGGGGGCTTGGAAGTTGAGATGCGTGCACAGACTTAACTGCGAGATGAGTCCTCATGAGTTCTCGTTTATCTTAGAAATTTTTGACCTCTAAAAAACCAAACGTTTGGCAGGAAAAAGTGTAGAAAACAACCTTTTTATGGTTTTTAGCGTATAAGGATTGCTTAGAAATGGTTAAAACCACTTTTTAAAAAGTTCGGGAAAATTTTTTATGAGGGGTTATTCACTACTAGGGCCCATCTTTATTATCTGGAAACACAGCCTTCCTATCTGAGTGGCTATGGAGCCGGCATAGTGCTTTAATCACTTAGCGACTGTCCAGATTAATCGCTGAAGAGAGCATTAGATATCTGCCCAACGGCCACTTTGTTTAATCCTTTGTTTGCAGTCTCACTTGAATGGCTGCAGGGAACACACTTAAGTACTTCAAAGGCTAGGCATATACATCCCTCTGCAGACCATCTTATGTCCCATTTTTTAATCTTGTCAGTTAATTAAGGAGACAATTTCTCCTAAGGATCCTAATTAGGCAACTTCTCCGAAAAATTTGGGCCTGAAACCACTGAAAGATATTTTCATGTTCTTCGTCTCTTTTTGATTGATTTTACCCCAACTTGGGTGCCCACCTGTCGATCCAATCTGGCCAAATTTGACTTGAATCCAGATTGTCCAGCCTCTTTAAGCCATAGACACTTTCAGCTTATCTCCTTGTGTGTCACAGCGACTACATGAATAAATAATTTTTAGGCTTATTTGTGTAATTGATTTTAGGCAATAGTCGGTCCTTAGCAAAGAGAGCAGTCGTGCCTCACGAAAAATGTGCTGATGCTTGGCTAACATGGCTCTAGGGCTGTTCTCTCTCCTGGCAATGTCTTTTTCCCACACTTCTCCTCCTTCTTCCTCTGTTAGTTTTTACTGGCAATGGTTTTTTGCCAGCCTTAGGGCCAATGGCAGAAATAATAGCTCTTTCGGGCCGCTTTTTCACATGTTAATTTGGGTGCTTTGCTGCTTCTGGAATGTTTTTTAGTGTTATGTGCAGGGATTTGATAAATTTAGACTGTACTACCTCCATAAAATGTTTGTATTTATTTTTTAATTTTGAAAAGTTAGGCAGCTAAAGTTCATTATCTAGTTCTCACCCAAAAACGCTTTTTATCGGCGTTTGAAGATGTTTTAGCATCTAAAACGTACAGGAAGCATGCTTTTAGGACGTGGACACGCATTTTTCACAAAAATCGAAAAAAGTAGGATGACGACCGCGTGGAGAGGACCTGGATACCCCAAAAAGGCTAAAAAAGATCATTTTTGAACATAGTTTTGATTGCTGGCACCCACCGCATATAGAAACTCTGGTATGCATACTGTTTTATGCGTATTTTTTCGAGTAATTTCCTAGTAATTTATATCTCAGCTATGTTTGTGTGTGCATGTCAACCCCAGGCCTCCAAGCCACCGAGGGGTGTCCTGGGGGCTTGGGTTAAGATCCGCACACAGACTTACTTACGAGATGAATCCGAGAAATACTTTGCTCATACATGCCTTTAGAGACTCTTTTTTTCCAAGTTCTAGCAAGGTGCTACAACATAGTGCTAACACCTTGTTACAGCCTTCAAACTCAATCGAAGTTTTGACTAGCTAAAGTGATGAAAATGGTCGTCAAATTCTCAAAATCACCTCACACGTGTTTGCAGCCTAATATTGATCATTCTAAAAGGATCCAGATAAGTATTATATAGCATTTGAAAGAGAAGATTCAGGGCTATAAAACATATATTTTGGAATACTTTTATTGAAAAAAATTGGCTTAAAAGTCGGTCCCGAACTTTTCTTCCACAAGTTAGCTAAGCCAACAAGTTTCTACTTTATTTTAGGCAATTAAGACATTTTTTGGCAGCATGGAATTCTTGTAGATCCTTGTTGTACGTTTGGCGATAGTAGAACCCACATGGCAGATGCAAGCTACATGGTTTTTCCCTCCCAGATTAGGGGTGCGATCGGTTGCGGTTAACCACAAACCGCATAACCGCAGGTGTGTGTCGCATGCCTCTGCATTATTGATTTGATAAAATAAACGCGCAGTTAATCGCAGGTGTTTTTAAAAATAGCCACAACGGCATTCTATTTTTGGAAAATAACCGCAATCGCATAACCGCAAACATCCAAACCCGCATTCCTAACCCAGATTGGACACAATTGGCCCTTCATCGGTTGTAAAGTAGGTCTTTGCCGGATCTGTTTTGCTGATGCTCAAAAGTTGTGAGTCCCTCTTCGATTGTTACAGCTATATTTTCCAAAGTCTTTATCAAGCCAGGAGGCACAGGTTGAAACATGAAATCCCGCTGCAAGGAATTTAAAAAATTCGAACTACAAATCGATTTTTAGATAGTGAGCTGCAACCACAATGTAACCAGCTATCCCTTTGGCAATACCCATTGTTATCGAGCCAACATATTCTACTAGACATAAATTCACCTTTGATTTCATTGATTGATCTAGGCGCTTGCTGAGAGTGTACCTCGATGGCAAGAGCTGTTTGGCTTGCTTCTTCTACTTGTCTAGAAAGATAATCATTGGGTAATAAAGTAGTAAGTCAAACCTTATTTTAACCACTAATTTTTCCATTACGTTGAGACTCGTGTTCACTTCAGCACACTTATTCTTGGTTTCACTTGAGAGGTTGTAGAGAATACAGCAGCGTTTCGCGATTGTAGCACCAATATGACATAGGCATGCTTGATAATTCCTTCCTCCGGTGGCATTGACGTTGCTTCCTTCGTCAGTTATGAAAAATAATTTTGGCCCACCAGCTGAGCCCTAATTCCGCAAGCTTTGATTAAAGAATGTTGATTTTTTGATGCAAAAGCTGCCATTGGCAGCTGCTTTCTGTATTTCATGCACGGGTTCAACTAGTAATACCATGTTATTTTTTTCCATTCGATGGTATGATCCCGCTCTGGGCCGAAGTCGAAGCTTTGTACCTGGTGGAAAGCGATTTGGACGACTACTTGTCTGTGGATAATCAACTGGCTGTGGAATGGGTACTCTGGCGAAGATGGTACTCTAGCGCGTACTCTGGCGGTAAACTTCTCCAAATTGGATGTGGAAGAGCTGGAAGCGGGCAGGTTTGTTTGATTTCTTTGCTTTTTATATACTTTCTTTGCAGTGACACAGAAGATATGGAGATCGAGAAAACGCCGGAGCCGCTTATCACATCCCGAGAGGTAGCCGAAGCTTTGAAGATTCTCCAGTGCTACGCCGACTTAATTGCCAATCCCGCGGTGCAGCAGCTGTGCAACAAAATAGACAATATAGTAGCCAAAGAGCAGATCAAGAAATTGAAACAACAGAATATTTTGAAGTATTTGAATTGCAACCTTTGATTATTTACTGCAATGTCATTCCTTTTTCTTGTTACATAGGATCCATCTAAATAAAAGACAAATAGAATTTTAACAACCCAAGGCCGCAGGGCGGGCAAGCGCTAATACCAGTAGAAAACTCTATACATATTTGTATATACAGAGTTTATTTGTATTTTGAATAAAACACTATTCAAGGACTTTCAAGTTATGTCTTCGAAAATGACCACTCTATTTAATTACAACCCTATTTAACGGCTTTTTTGTCGATTCTTAGAGTGTCGTCAAATCGAACGTTGACTGTACCATTAAAAGGTCCTTTTTGTGTTATTCAAAGTTACCAAAACTTGTTTTCAAGCATTTAAAGCTGCGGGAACGTGCAATTTGTCCATACCTTACTCAAATTTTTCTTCACGGTTATGGAAAAAAATTGCCTCTTTTGATTCCATATTTGTTTTTGCTCATTTCCCGACTTCAGCCAACAACCTGTGGTGAAAATACACTTTGAAAATACAAATTTATTGGAATTATTTGAAAGGAAGATTTGTCTATTAGTAATTTTGCTCGGCTAAATGCTAGAGAAAATTTATTATTTTACCTATTTTTCTAAATGGAGATTATTTCTGCAATATTTTACTACAACAAACTTTATTATTGATTTGCTACATTTCTTTTTTCTATTGTAATATATCCTGGGTGCTATGAACATTCCCACCAATTCTGGAAGGAATGCATTTCGAAGGGTCAGTGGTCGAGAGCTGGTCAAGGACTTAGGCGAGTTCTTTTTTGATTTTTTGAAAGGATGCAAGTAAATTGCAGCGCCTAATCGGTGAAATTAAGCGTATAATTTATTTGTATTGTGTGCAGTTTGAGCCGCTATTTATCCCGACACGAATTGTATTCTATGTCGAGATCCCTGCTTGTATATAGCATTGTGTGTTGTCTGTTGATCAGTTTGTGTTCGAATAAAGCGACTAAAAAGTCGTATGTCTCCCTAGCTCTCTCAACTATTTCCGCTCCGCTCTCTTAACTGCCATCAAGAACACAACAATTAGGCTCTACTGTGATATAACTCCCCAGTTTGTGAGCGTACTCTAACCCTGGGGCTGAGATGCGGAAACAAACATAGCTGGGAGATAAGTCACTCGATAATAGCTCTAGATGCATAAAATAGTATGCGTACAGAGCTTGTATACGTGATAAGTAACAGTAATCCTACACAAAAAGTCAACTTTTTAGAAAAAAGAATTTCTAAAAAGAAATTTTTTTAGCCTTTCTCTCTGCTATTTCTTAGGACCGAGGCAAAAAGTCACTTTTTGGTCAAAATTTTTTTCTGAAACTGGCTTTTTATTCAGGAATTTTGGTGGCCAGCGTGAAGCTTTTTTTCATTGTTTAAAAAGCCGTGCTGTTCTTGGGTGGCACTCTGCTAAATCTGGACCATATTTTTCAGGGTCCAATGCCACACTGGGGCTAATATATTCTTGGGTCTTATTCAGTCAACTGAATTCCAGTGGAAAAATTAGCTTTTTTCTCTTCCCTCCAAAAGGTGTTGATGTAGACAGGACTTAGCAGTCATTTTGGAGTCTTTTATCCCCTTCAAACACTCAAAAGTGGTGGCACTAACTAATGGGAAGACAACAATCCTGTCATGCTCTTTTTGGTGGTGGCTAGTTGTAGAGTTGCTGCCCTTTCAATACTCGTCTTCTTCTTTTCTACGTCCCTGGGTCGATATTTATATTATGTGCTGGAGCAGGAAGGATTTACTTGCTCAGTAAATGCAAGAAATTGTTTTGGCGATTCACTAGTTTTCTTCTTGGTCCTCAGCTAGCTACTGGCTTTCCTCCTCACTTTCATCCCTTCCACAAAGAGGGGGTCCAAGATTTCACTGCTCAAGTTTGGTTACATGCAGCTACTCTGCTGCTTTTAATAGCAATGATTCCTGGTCGGGGGAAGGGATTAGCCAATAATGGACTTGCAGTCAGCCACTTTTTAGTATTGGGTGTATTTTTCAAATTTTATGGGTAGTTTATAAACTTAGGTTAGTCGGATATTTTAGAGCTATATGACTTAAAAAGTATTTCGTTCAGTTGTGATGGATGGATGGTGGTTAAGCGTTTTGTTGCCCACCAGGAGGGGTAAAAGGACAGTTCGTGGTGGTTTTTTGTATGGACAGTTCGTGTTCTACCACGAACTGTCCATATGAAAAACCACGAAAGAGATTTGTTGTATAGAATTTCGACTGTACCCAAAATCTTCTCAGGAACCTGAATCTGTAAGCAGAATTTGGAACTTATTAACTTTGGGAGCCACCGATTTTTGAGTTTTTCGAACATTTTTTAGAATTTTGTTTGAGATAAAAGAAAATAAGTAAAAATAAGCAAATTAAAAAAACTGTTCGAAAGAAAATTTAAAAAAAACAAAAAATTGGTGCCCCTAAAGCAAATAAGTTCCAGAATTTCAATAAGCTGGTTTGCTGAGATGTGACCAAAAGTAAGATGGTCGTCGTTTGCAATATCAATTTTCCGACTTTTGGTCATATGCCAACAGCAGAGGAGTTTTCGAAAGTTTAAAAGTTGGCCCATGAGACTGATACATTGGCGCTGGAGTGGTGGTTTCATTTAAGGTAACCGAATCAATCAGATCGTCCCGAAGCTCACTTCAAATGGCGGTGATGCTCTCCTTTGCTCTACTTCCTTAGCTCTCCAAGACTTGACCGATAAGGTATGGATCCCTGCAACCCATGGAATAGTGATTGGCCTAGTAACTGGAAGAACTCAGAAGCACGTTCTGTAATAGGGTTGTCAAGCAGTCGAAATTTTCGATTAGCCAAGCCGAAAAGTAAAAAATTTAGCGCAACACCATGTTGAAAAATTCCGAATTTTCGATTTGAAATTCGAATTTCACAAAAAGTGCCAGTACTTGCGAACACAGGACAATCTCTTCGGCCAAGCAGGATCCAATGATACGGAAAAATTACAAGAGCAATAAAACATACGTACAAACCAGCGAGTGTTCTTACCGCGAGTATTCATCCAAGGTTAGAAGAAGTCACCACTAACTGTCCTATGTCTCCTTTATAGGCCAAAAATCATGCGGCAACACGTTTTTATCGCTTTTAGCGTATAAAATTTACTTAGAAGTAAATTTTACAGAAGCCATGGACATGGACGAGATCAGAAGGCAGCAGTTTGCCATGCGCTCCTTTACAGACTCAGTGGAGGTGGACGACCTGCCCATGCCAACTCCAGCAACCAGCCATCTGGAGAGCAGGAGACTCACCTGCACCAGTGAGGAGGGCGGCTGTTGGCCAGATGGAAATGTGGAATGGCAAGGGGACTGCTCAGGTGATCAGGGCATGCGCACCTCGAGCACCAACAACACCATCGACACCATTATTGAGGTGGGTTAAATGCTAAAACACAGAGTAAGCTGTATGTAATACATTCGAGTACTTAGATAAAGCCGTCTAAAGAGGAACCCAGCATAGACCAGCAGTTGGGGGAGACCCAGAAGTATATAATGAGTGTGCCCGGCCCCGGCCACGTGGATCAGGAAATCGAGTTGCACAAAAGTTTGTTGACGGAAAGTGCGGAGACACCGGGCACCACCAGCAGTGATGAGATAGAATCTCTGGCGGCTGTGGAAGCACTCATGGATAGTGCGGCAGGAGACTTAGGGACAGCAGGTGGGTACCTGGAATTATTCATGCCAAACAAGTTGTCTTTTAAAAGAAAAATAGAAAAAATTACAAATTCCTATAATTAATGGTTTGGTCCGTCTTACAAGCATCTCCTCCGTGTCTTCCTACTTTCCTGTCTGAGCTCTTTCTCCTCGTTGCCTTCATCGGTTGCTTTCAGAATCGACTCTTTTTTGTTGGGAATCCTCACAATTGTACTTTCTAGGATTCCGAATTGCTTAGACAGCTGATGATTCGGGCTCCTTTTTGACGAATCAATAATGGCCTTCTTCAAGTCCAGGCAGATTACTTGTCGCTTTCTCCGAGTACTCGTTAGAGAAAACTATAATAACAATCGGAGATAAAAGAGCGGCAGAAACAAATGAAGTTTTGAAAAACAGATATAATAGAAAACTACAAAAATAGTAGAAAATATGAGTGGGAGTGGTTAAATTGAGAGCAATTTATAAGGTCTGGACCAGTCTTGGTGGATTCGTTAAATCTAGGCTCGACTGTATAGTTGTTTCCATTGTTATTCCCTTCTCTTGTTGTGATGAGGGGTGACAATAAATTGGTTGGGAATAAAGGCTTTAGAGTAAAGACATATTCACTTATTGTAAATTGGTAATCTCACAAAAAATGACCATATTCTAGCAATTTTTCAATACCTTTTTTAGCTAAAATGGCAAAGATAGGGCTCTCGAATAAGGTATCTCTTAACTTCAGATTCTCCCAGGCACTCTTCAAGTCCTACCAACTCAGCACAACTACCAGACCACACTGCCATCCGACAAGAGTTCAACCGAGTGGCCACCCAAAGACCCCGCCCTGTTACCCCCACCTCCTGGTCAGCCCTCGAGAACTATGTGGTGGAGGGGGATAACAGAGCCAAGGATGTGGACTCAGCCTTTGTGCCCATCTCTGCTAGGATTCCGCCTGATTGTGGAGCTAAAATCAAAGTGGCACTGCCAGGCCAAAGAGACGGATCTCCCCATTCAGGTGCAAATGGAGTAGACTTGGGATGTAAAAGTTGTCAAGGCATCATTTTAGGGACATTTCGAGGCAGACAGTCTTCCATGTCCTGGAGCGACTTCTACGACAGCATGGCTGGCCAACAACAGGTGGAGACCTTTTTTGGAAATGTAAATTTGGCCTTTTCACGATGGAAGGACACTCACTACTGTTCCC
Source organism: Anguina tritici (assembly GCA_029339935.1). Classification (NCBI taxonomy): domain Eukaryota; kingdom Metazoa; phylum Nematoda; class Chromadorea; order Rhabditida; family Anguinidae; genus Anguina; species Anguina tritici. Next base: position 9,684 of record JAKMXJ010037282.1, read on the forward strand.
TAGGACTTGCAGCTTTAGTCACCGCCCTTGATTCATAATGGTACTTTTAAGATTGTGATTTTTGACCTACTTTATGCAAGGGACTCTCGGGCAAGTCACCGCCCAAATTGCAGCTAAGAAGATTAGCTACAGTTTGGGTGGCAACTTGCTGGAGAATCATTTGCAAAAACCTGGTCAAAAGCACCATGCCAAAAAATTTGTTTTGAATCAATCAGTGGGTTATAACTGGGGAATGCGGCAATTTTCAGAATTTTGTCTTCTAACGATTTTTCTAATAAATGCAAAATTATTAACAAATAGACAAAAAAATTATTTATTCCAAGAAAAACAATATAATTTTTTCCCCAAGTAGATTAATTACTGTATATACTCTATTAGTTAGGCATACCTAATTATTTTCCAACCCTGCTCTGTACCTACCTAATTATTAGAGAATGCCTAATTAATAGAGTATATACAGTAATCTCCACTACTAAATAAATTAAAGGGGCATGCCACTCTCCTTGTAAATGATGGGGACCGTTTCTACATATTATATTTCTTGACCGGAAAACAAATGCTTTTAAATATTCACTAATATTTGCTAATTGACACAGCTCACTTGATTGTCACCCGCTGCTCATAATGGCACGTCGAGGTCTAGGTCGATCGACTGTTCGAGGACTTGATCGATTTATATGCTCACAATGGGTGGTCAAGTTCGATCGACACGGTCGAACCACTCGGTCTATGTGCTCTCGATTGGTGGCAGAGGCTTATCAGGATGCTTATAAAAAATTTTATCGTGGGCGGCTGGCATTGGTATCTGCAATTATTTTTTTATTTTATTGTGCATGTGTTTTTGATTTTTTAAGCTACACATTTTTTAGTTTATTTCAGACCAAAAATAACGAAGGAAAATTAAAATTACAACTTTGAGTTTATGTAATGGTAGAAAATAAGCAAAAAGACAAAGCTCCTTCATTTGAAAGCCAGTGAGCTAACTTCTTTCTTCTTTCACTCTGTTTGAAGAATTAGATACACGAAGAGCTATCATTTGCGCTTGGTCCACTTCCACAGCAGCTGAATGCAATTCTTCCTCCTCTTCGTTCAATTCTGCTTCAGACGGCTCAGTTGATAAAAATTTATGAAGGAATACACATGCTTTGACGCTTAAAGTGGCATTCTCGATGCACGTTTCTATCGGGCGATGTAAAAGTCTCCATCGAGCTGTTCCCATATCAAAGAAAGTTTCAAGTTTAACGCGAGATCTCGACGGCCTACAAATAAAAAATCTGGCAAGGTTTTACGTGGAACACTGTAGCTTCATTGGCGCGATTTGTTGATATCTACACATTCCTTCAGTATCTTAAAAATACCTTTTGGCGCGCAAGTTTCGCGCACAAATGTCGCACAACCCATAGACCTCGACATAAGTGATGTAGTGGGTAACCTTCTGCTCTCGCACTTTCATGAGTGCGAGTTCGGATCCTGGTGCAGTGAGCGGTATTTTCGAGAAAAATCGTCACTACAAATAATCTTATTCCAATCCCAATCTTGTAAATTTTCCTGTTCAGATAAAAAAGATTTAAAAATAGGCGACATCATTTACAAAGAGGGGGTAGTGCCCCGGGTGCCCATTCCCAACTGCTTTTAACAGTGGGCCATGGGCATTCTGGTCATACCTCTAGGGTTCTTGAAATTCTCCAATAAACAATGTCTTTAAAAAGTTAAGGACACCCTCTAAATATGGCGATTTCTCGAAGTTTTTCAAAATGTAATCATGTTATACCGCTTTTACGAGAAAAAGTAAAGTAACAAATATGAAAACATCTATACTGTGTAAAAGCTCTGTTTCCCTTTTAAGACCTTGAAATCACAAAGAAGGTACTGCTTAAAAGCTTGGTTATTTCCCGTAAAATGGCATATTGGTCACGTTTTTACGATGACACACACTTGTGAATTATGTGGTTGAGTTTGGAAGTGGTGAAAAATCAAATCTTATTTTGAACCATTTTATACTTTTCAACCCAATCAGTTATTTTTGTCAAAAAACCATGAAATTATCTCAGGCCCAATCCTCAGAGCTCCAAGACCACGACTTGTTGGAGACCAACCCCGCCTATGCCCACAAAGCACCCCCGAAACCAGTGGTCAACAGGAGGGCATCTGTGGAGTGGGAGAACTTCCAGGAGAATAGCCATTTGCAACAAGCAGCCGATGAAAATAATGCATCTGGGTATCAAGGAGACAGATCTGGGAATGAGGGGGATGACCAGCACCAGACGCATTGCCCTCCACCTCACTGGCCATCCAATCAGGATGGTTTTGATGGTGGGTGATATCTTTGCTAGGGTCTCTTTATTCAAAGAACCCCAGATCCATAATGTCCAAAATGAATCCCAATCCATAATTTCAAAAAGATGGATGGGCGTCGAGATATGCTCACAAATTGGACTACTCTCATTTTGGATTAGTGGCCATCCAACTTGCGGCAATATCCCAGCAAGGAAACATCTTTTCGAAATTCTGTTTTCAGATTCGGATTCCTGAGTAAGTTTTGGCTGTTGGGAGATCTCGGAATAAAAAAATATAGCGATGTTGGTACTTTTATTTAATAATATCAAAAATGTTCAAAAAAGCACGCCCAACTGTCGTTATACCGAAGAAATCTAGTAGAGTAGAGTCTCGATAACCCAATACTTCGATAAGTCGACACTCTCGATAAGCCAAACCCGTTTCTAGGACACATTTGGTCAGAGCTCTTGAAAATATCAATAAATGACTGTGGATAAGCCGACATTTTTTGAATTTTTGGGTGCCGGATTATCGAGACGCGACTGTAATCCAAAAATGTAAAGTTTTTGCATTCATATATTTTCGAGCTTGAATTTTTATACCTGTTTCTTCCGTTTCATATCAGCTTGTATCTCCGGAACTCCTCTTTATATTAAAGGTTCTTGATAAGTATATAAAATTTAAAAAAAAAGAGATTTGTGTGCCTGAACTAAGGTAGTTTTCATTTAAAATTTTCGACCTTGTCCTAACGGGCAAAACTTTTTTTGTCACCAAAAGACTTCTTTTTGTCACCAAAAGACTTTTTCTTGTCACCAATTTTTCTCTTACTCCATTTTGAAAATTTTTCTTGGTTTAGGTCCATTTTGTGCGTAGAATCCGAATTTTGAGTTAATAATTTATTGACTTTGCCTTCACTTCTTGCCCTTTTTCTCACCCTCAATATTTGGATTGTTGAACTATTTTTGTTTCGAAAGGAATTGCAAGCTAAATATTGAAGTTGAGAAAAGGGGTCGATAAGTGAAGCCAAGGCCAAGAAATTGACTCGAAATTCGGATTCTACGCACAAAATGGACCTAAACCCGAAGAAAAATGATCAAAATGGAGTAAGAGAAAAATTGGTGACAAGAAAAAGTCTTTTGGCGGCAAAAAAGTTTTGCCCTGTGCTAACATACCCTCCCCAGATAATTTTTTTAAGTTATTGGGTTTTATTGTGCTCTAAGCAATTCTTACACGCTAAAACAATATGTTTTAAGCTACTTTCCTACATAAAAAGTCAATTTTTTCGAAAAAAATTTGGTCTGAACAAAATAGACTTTTTGCCCTGGTTCCCCAAGGTAAACACCTTATTTAGAAGTACCCTATCATGTTTTATTGCTGTAACATGGCAAAAAAATTCTCTAAAGGCATTTTTACTCAAGAGCATTGCTCGAATTCACCTCACAGATAAGTCTGTAACCTCTAACCCTTCGAGCCTAGTGCTTGGAGCCTTGGGTTGAGATGCACGCACACATACCTGAGACACAAATCACTCGAGAACAAGTAAAAACAGGTATGCATACCAGAGTTTCTATATGCTTTGGGTCCCAATAATCAAAAATATGTTCAAAACCATTTTTTCGGTATCAAAGTACCCCCAGGGTTGGTTCATCTTGGGGGACCAAGGTAATAAGATTTTTTTTGGTCAACAATTTTTCGAAAAAGGGGTTGGTCCTTGAGGGGCTTACTTCAGGGTAGATTACCTCAGGAAGGGGGCTACTTGAGGGATTTTACGTTAAAAACCTAGGATTCGAAATTTCTCATTTTCCTGGCCTAAAATGGAACTAGACCTCACTAAAATTTATTTTTTTTACTTTCCATTCTCCAAGCATTTCCATTCGGTTATACAACCTTGTAACTCAACTCTTCTCCCAGCTTCCAAAAAACCAAAAGCAAATAGACCAAGGCAAATTCCAGGCATCCAACAAAATGAATGCATACACATCCCCTTTTTTCAAACATAACTGCCCTGCATTTAGCATGTAATCCCCCCTCCTGCTTGGCTCTAAAATCAATATAGCTGCGATAGAAGAGCGGGCAAAAAGTAAGCACACAGGAAGCAAGCACCTAGCCGCTTGCTAGTGCCACTTGCACGTCCCCAGCCAACAAACTTAGGCTTTAGTTGGGCCGCCCCTTGGTCTTTCTCTTAATGGTGGTGAGGGCACTGTGTATGGCATGAATGCCGAAAGTTCTTCTTTTTTGCTTAAGCAACAACAACTCTCGTCCACCTAATGCGCCTAGTGCCAGCAGTTTGACGTGGAGTGCCAGCCTATGTTCTCTTTCTCTTCTCCTTTCTGGCATTTATATACTTTACACAAACACTCTACTTTTGTGTGGTTTGTGTTTGTGCCTATTAGTTTATGAATTTTTTGGTAATTGGTATTGGAAGTAGTTGTGCTGGATACATGAGGAGGAACGTGCTTTTTGTTATTACGCCTATGATAGTTACGTATTAAAAAGTGCTCTGGTAGTGTGGCGGTTTAAGGTTTAGTGTTGTGCAGATGTTCATCGGTACGATTCCCAGTTGGGAAAAGTTGGGCACAAGCTAACGCGAATCTGGCATCTGCGCTCGGCCATGGAATTTCACTTCAGTCAAGCGTGTATGCTTTAGAAAAAAGGTTTCTTCTCATGCGTCCTATTTTTTGTTCCAATTTTCAACTTTTGTTTCAGGGTCGAGAGCAGTGTTGGAAATCTTCAAATTTCTCGTCCTTGTCCTCGTACTTCGTACCAAAAAATTTCAGGCCTCGTACTTCGTACTCGTCCTCGTA
>JAKMXJ010037306.1:0-12742 GCA_029339935.1 Anguina tritici
TGTCTGTTGCTTTTGATAATCTAGATATTTTTAATTTATTTTCAGTTATTTAAATGGAAGGTCTCAGAGGTTTTACGCTTGCGGATCTCTACGAGAGGCGCTTTGGCAGAGGTATAAGTTGCTGCATAAAAAAGAACTTGGGACCTCAAGAGCGTTATATCAAAGCTATGTATCTGACTTTGCATTTTTCTGAGTTGTATGTATGCGAATGTTGATTGCATGATTCAATTGCGTTAAAAAAGTGAAACAAATTCACTACTATTAGAAAACTCAAAATAGCTTTATTGAGCTAAAATATAAAAATAATGAGGGGGATACTAAACCGTAGAAGTACCCTAATTTGAAACAAGGTTTGTGAAAAAAAGTCAAAATTTTTTAATGAAAAATTTACGAAAAAGAGCACCGCCCAAACTACATATGGTTATTTGAGTTCGGTTTAAGACTGAATGACGTTATAATCCACAACTTCTTGATCAATTAACATTGGAAGTAACTTGGAACACCCAACATGGTGAGAAATATCTAGCTTACCCACGGCATTGCATAGTAGTCAAATCTCAACTAACCCATTGACCTTCAGCTTGTCTATGCCATCAAGTAGTCTGGAAACATCGTCCATTTCTTGTTTCTTCTGCTTGCGCCCAAACTTGAACAGGGCCGATAGTTTGCTACGCAAGCCAACACACGGGTGACTGGACGAATGGGAATACTTTATCACTGGCGTTGGCTCTAAAAGAGAATTAGGTAAATTTTGGCAGCAATTTATTAATTGAAAACTCACGATTGGTGCAAACTCGGGAATTCATGAGGAAAGCTGAAATAGTCGAAAATTTGGCTTGGGAATCACAAAGTTAGCTTTGAATAATGGTTAAGAGGTGATCAGATGGTCGCAAAAAGATGCCATCTTTTAATTTTTTTAATTACGCAAAAATCTAAAAAAAGGTTTGGGCGACAAATAATAAACAAAGTTATTTCCTAAATGCTTCCATATTTTGTGATTTTTCTCAATTTTCGACGATGTGTTGAGTATCGGTCAAGGACTTTCCGTTTAGGGGACAAGACCAGCAGACTCCTCACTGCGAGGGAGAAGGAAAAAATATTACCAAAAAAGCGTAAAAAAACGGATGCACGAAAATTTAAAAGAAACGGGAATACATGCAAGGCAAGGGTATCTGGATTGCCAACGATTTTTTAACTGATACAACATTTTCAGTTGAGACAACTAATTGAAAAGGTTCTGTGAAAGGGGAATGGTAGCCAACGATCAAAAAAGTCGCTTACCAGGCAAGTCAATTGGTTCTCGTAGCCTTTTTTCTATAGCTTCTTAAATTCTGTAAACACTGTTTAGCCCAGTTTTAAAAATTAGGTTGAACGGCGTAAACGAAATTTAAAAAAACTACCGAAAAAGTTATGAGAACCAAAAAACTGCCTGCACGCGCCTTTTTTGTTTGAACTAGAGTACTATGCCCCTTTAACATAGCATTATTTTACCATCAAAGTAAAATAATGCTACACTGCTTAACATTTCTTTCGTGATCTGAAGGGGGTACGGCCCCTTCCAAATGGTTTCGTTTATGAAAATTTGATATTCCGATGTGACAGAGACGATTTTTGCTTTGTTTACTCCGAGGGCCAAAATGTCCTCAGGAAACCGAACGCAGAATTTCAAAAAAATAATTGGTTGATAAAAAAAGCTTCATGGTCAATGTTTCAAAAATAACAGTAGTCCAACTTTTAATCGTATACACTATATCATATCACATACACAACCAAGTATTTTTTCGAAATTCTGTTGTCGGATTCGGGGGTCCATACGAGAAAAAATAAGTATTTTGTAAAGTGATGATGAACTCAGTTTTATAGATGACAACTCAATTAATATCAAGAGATAAGGTATATCAGAGATAAATATAGATAAGATGAAAGTACAAAATATAAAAAAACACTAAAAATGGGGTAATACAGAACTCATAAATTAGAGAACTTATACCGTATTTCCTCTAATTATTTCCCCTGGTCTAATTATTCTTCTACTCCCAATTTCAAGTCACCTGAAACTTTCACTCTTTTATGTCTTTGAGCTCTGTGTCCAAAAAAGGTGTCCATCAGGCTTTTTGAAAATCTAGTTGGCACTTTTTACAGCAGTTAAAAACAACAAAAAATATTCGAGAAAAGAATTTGGTAAGATCACTTGGCAAGAAAATGACCATAGGGCGTGGTGTCGAACCTATGACCCTCTTTTCGCAGAATGACAGCTAACACTTATCTACTCTGCCAGGACTACATATAGTTTCCACTGGACGCGGTTGTCCACTCCGGTTGTTTATATAGAACTTGTGCTGGGGGTAATTGCCATCGACTCCTCGGAGATTTGGAGGCTAGAAAAACTACACTAACACATTAAATCGGCACGCCACAGGGGAGCATATTCCAAGAGCCAGGTATAATTGTTGAAAAATCAAGTGAAAAGGTGGCCTTCTTATTTTGGCTCATGACTCAGGATTGTGAAATGGAAACTATGCTTGCTTTGGCTTGTTGGATAGCTGATATCCCAAGGATTAATTTAGGCAATAATTTGGGCTTTGGACAAAGTTTCGAGAGGACAAAATCCCGCCAATTTAAATTTTTTGTTTCTTTGTTGATTCCCTGTGTTGTCTAAAGTAAAAGTGAGAAAAAATTGGGTAAGACAGAATTATGTAAAGGGCAAATCTGCATTGCCGTGTGGTCCAACTCGACGTCCATCTGGAGAAGGGATGGCTGTGCTTGCTTGTGGGGTTTTAGCCGTTCCACTTGGCGCTAGGTCTCTTTATGCTGTATTCAGCACATAATGGGATCGTTTTCTTGGTAACCTGAATTAATTACCAAAAAAATTGGATTGACCACAGAAACAGGCCTTTTTAAACGGTGAATACCTCAGGTTCTGTGGGTTTAATCTATCAATTCAGTGTTTGTTTGCAAGCCGTGTCCGCCTCATCATTTTGGATAGGATGGTAAGATATCCCGAGCTTTTTGGTTGATTCCCTAAAACTTGAGCAGTGGCCATCCATTCATCTGCAGGGGAGGGGTGAGCACCCCGGGTAGTCGAGTGGAGGTGCGGCAAACTGTTGTTTCAGTATCTACAAACCGTGTTCAGAGAACCATTTTGGGGAGGATCCTGTGGTCTGTTTGCGCACTGATGCTGGAACTGAAAACTCCGGTAGTGCAGAGCTGATTTACCCTCCTACAGGGGTAAATACCCCGTGTCATATGGTTATTGTTGGGAAAAAAGTGTTTTATTCGCGAAAAATCGCGCTCAGTACACCCCTTTAAACAGGATAGCATTGTTCCTTGGCATGTTTGAATATAACTCCAAATTCTCGGGCGGTCCACATGGACATCCAGCTGGATGATGGAGGAGCCCCCGTTAGGTGCTCTTGATTTTCCGATTCATAGTCCTAGCTCTCTAAAAGACGCCAGCCACACGAAAGTTGGTAAGTATTTTCTCGGGTTTATTTCAAAGGCCTTTTATTTGCGATTAGAAATCAGGATAATTAATAATAAGTGATTTCTTCTTTTTGGCTTTTTCCTCAAAGTTGAGTTCTTTCCCGAAAGAAGGACGCAACCTCTGCTAATCTTTGCTGACCTAAAGTTAAATTCTAGAAATTTTGGATGATCCAGATGACATCCACCAGTGGGAGGGATGGGTACTCCGGGTTGAGGGACTTTGGTCGCAGCAATCTGTCATTGTTAAAAATTCTGTAAAAGGAGGAGGCCTGGTAATCTAGAAGCGCACCTTTTTGTAGCCCCTAGTTTTCCAAAACAGTCTTTCGCCTTGCGTTAATTTTTTGTAATCTTTTTTTTGTAGACTGAAATGAGCCTCATAGCAAAATTCTTCAGTTTTCTGATGAGCTTGTTGCCAAAAGTATGTGGTTTAAAAACAAAAAAGTCCCAGATTTTGTCTCAGGTTTGAAAAGCCAAAAAGAGCAATTAGGGACCGGAAAAATTTTTATCTTCCATTTTATTTATCTTCCTTTGATTCTCCATCTAAACTTTTCCTGGTCTTTTAAAAGCTTTTAGTGCCTATCTGACAATTCTTTTCACCCACTTTCTAAAGCTTGAGTGCGTCACTAGACACAATTCAGTTTCACAAGCATTTGCTTACAAAAAGAAGAGAAAATAGATTTACTTAGGCTTTCATTCAACTCATTCGACACAAAAAATTGACCAAAATTCTCTCAGCTTTCAGTGGTTGACTGGCTAGTCGTCAGTCAGTTAGCGCCCTGCTCAAAGAAACAACCAAGTGCAAACAAGTTGCTTCCTCACTTGTTCTCACTGGAAATACAATAGTCAAGAAAGTGGAGAAATGTGCTGCTACTGCTAAAAGGTGCTGGGCTTCCTGCCGCTGCTAAGCCTAAGTCCACCTGCTTGGGCAAACAAGTCCCGCATTTATATCACCAGTTTGATTTCGATCAATTATTGGTCGACTTTCCGGACGGGAAAAATTGAGGTTTTGCCTTTAGTGATAATATAACCAATCTCTCCACCAAGATGCTTTTCTCATCCTAAATTTTTGGACTAAATAAAAAACTATTTTTGTATTTTTAACTTTCCAATAAAATAGAAGGTCTTTTCGGCAAGCCTTCCGGGTGGGATTTTTGAAAAATGTGTATTTCGTCGAAAGAAATTGCCTGTCCACAATCCTCCTGATTTTTCGAACTAGCATTATTAACCAGAACTTGCAAAAGGTTTAGAGAATGGGGTTAAACAATTGTATAACCCAGCAGTGGTCGAGACTTGCGGGGCTTTGCGAGTTTATTAGACAGTCCTGAGTTGAAGTCTTTTACAACAGATTTAATAATTTATGGTAACAAGATGGGCTCAAAGGGGCATGCCCACGCCTGTCAACGTAAATTGGTCAAATTTGAATGGGCAGGACCAGTTTTTCATAAAAAGACAAGCAGGTTTGAATTTTTTCTTGAAAAATTTAGACAAGCGAATCTTGCATTCAAATTTGATCAATTTGCTGTTGATGAGCGTGGATATGTCCCTTTCAAAGATATTATCAAAGACTTTTTGCTCCTTTACGCTTCATATTTAGCTGTAATTAGCAAATCTGACGACAACAACCCATGTTTCAGATTAATAATTCGATATCCAAAATATTTTAACTATTTTAAAATAATTATCAAATGGTGTCCTTTTTAGACACCTTTTTTCAGCTTATGACATTTGTTTGCTTCCAAATATGTTCAAGTTCGACTTGATTTAAGCTCTCAACTCGAAGGTCTACCACAAAAACAGGCTCTTAACTTTTGATAAAAAGTTATAATCCCAAATGTCGGTCTTTTTTCAATGACACGAAAGCTACTGGGTGGTTTAGCCTTGGGGAATAGTTTGTTATTATCAATTGTTGCCCCTCCCCTCACTTAGTCGGCTGGCTGCTGAGGGTGCCAAAGGAAGATGGGGTAATTTTTCACATTTTTCTTACTTTTCTGCCGCGGCAGAGACGTTCTTCTTTGTGAAGACGGCCTATTAATCCATTCAAGCAATATTTTTGAAGACTTTCTTCTTCAGCTTCTGTGCTTTCCATTTTGTTTGCTTAGCTTTCACTCTTACCGTCACTGAAACTGATTTGGAAAAACAATTTGAAGTGGATGTTTTTGTTTTGATATTTATGTTTATTATTTTTCATAACAAGGTTTTCCTTTTCTCAATTCAACTTATTTTTAAGGGTTTTCTCTTTCTGTTAGTTTATAATGTAAGGTTTAAAATTAAAAATTTCTCCTGAAGCCACATGCTCCCAATGCTGACCTTTGAATACGCAGCCACCATCTTCTCTATACTGTATTCAAGCAGGAATTTTCGTGTATTTCTCGTACTGTTGCTGGCGTCCTCTCTACCATAGTCTGGGACTAGCAACCCAATATACCCTTCAAAAATAAAAAGCTATACAAAGCATGCGATAAGACACATATGTTACAACGCAGTACAATCGTTTCCCCCAAAGGGATGGCTGTGGGAAGGACCCTTGTTGGGAGAGTCACTTTACCTTACATTTAGTAAAGAATATTCGCCTTTCGGCTCTATTCACTGTTGCTTCTTCAAGACGAACACCAGTCGCTACTTTATTACAATCACATGGCTCGGTACAGCCACACAAGCAACACATATTTCAGAGGTTTTCTCACAGATCTTTTACTTTTGGGTCCATTTCGGCAGGCCCACTTCAAAGGTCGGTGGAACGTCACGGTTTGCGCGGATCCAGGTACCGGGGGCAGGTCGACATCGGAAGGTAGGAGCACCAACACCACAGCAGAAGCACTTGACACCACTCAGGCAGGAGCACTCATCCACAGTCGGTCTACGGTCGGCACACAGCCTCGAAAACTTCGAAAAGAACCACTGTACCCTAATTGTTTAACCCTTTCATCAAATTCACTTCCGGTAAAAACTCCCAAATCCACACTGCCGGGTACCAAACTTCTAATAAGATCACTAATCTGGGACTCCAGTTTTCCGGAGTCCAGCCCAGCACTGACTTCCTTCTCCCGATCCTTGCAGGCTTCGGCCACGTAGTGCTTCAGCTTCTCCATGGCTCGAGGATTGGCTTCGACCAGCATTTTGACCTCCGGATCCGCTTGAGCACGACTTGGCTATTGAACAGCTCGACAGATGCACGCAGCATTGTTTAAATTGTTTGAATAGCTTTCAATATCTGAACAAATACAAATACAAGCTCAGGGAACACAAAACGGGTAAAACAACACACGACCGGTAAAATCAACTAATGAAGCAGGCTAAATTCAAACGCACAAGGGTAAGATTTTTCCACACAAGACAAATGAGGTGTCAAGGGAGTAGGATTTGCTCTCGCAAATCCTCTTCCTTACAATTTCATATAAATCAACCAAATGCTACCAATCCGTAAGTTATCCTATTGAAAGATTTATCTTATTGCACGCCTTTCAATTCGTTTAATTGCTCTTTAATTATTCTATGTGCGCTGTATGTGCGCGCTGAAAATTTTATCATGCATGGAAATAAGGTTAATATGATGAACTAATACGGTTGTCTCAAGTTGCCACTCTCAACACAATGCAACAATTCGTCAATTACCCTTGTTTCTTTTTTGCATTGGTGTCAGCCAAAAATGGTAAAAAATAGTGTAATACATCAGACAAGCATGTTCAGGAGTGCTTTTACTGGTAGGAACAGCGGGAGATGTGCTGCGCTTCACTTATCTAAACCTGTTGCTGTCCGGATCCAAAGCTTCAGTTGCTTCATGATGAAAGATGTGGTTGCTAACAATTCCCCCCACACCTAAACTCACCTCTAAAGACAGTAATCTACAAACTATTATTTTGGTGCAGTTTATTTTGCTACTTTTCTCAAGTCTTCTACAATTAACTGGTCAGTTGAAGTGAAACTATAAAAATAATATCAAAGTTACTATAGAAACAATAAGTAATAATCCACCAACTGAGGTACCCATCCCTTCTACAAGTAATGTTTACCTGAACTAGCCCGAGTTTTCGAGCTTTAGAAAATTTGGTCAAGAAACCATGCTATCCTACCTAAAAGGACGTGGGAAAAACGATTTGAAGCGACGAAAACACTGATTTGTGTGATCAAGACCCCGCAGTCCGTGGTACCAATCCCTGCTCCAGGTGGACATGACCTCTCATTAGTTGGTCTGCTACATTCTGAAGAGCCTCTCTTAGAGTATTTAGAATGGAGTTGACGCAATTCCTGAAACAGAAAAACCAGAAAAAATAGAATTGCTCAAGAAAACGGACAAACCTTTCCAGAGTTTCATCCACCTGGACCGAGTCATATTAGTTAAAGGTTCATGATCTTTCTAATTTTATGACAAAGTAAATAGACAGGGGGCGCAGCGCCATGTCATCGAAGCGTAGCGGAGGGGGAGAGGGGCTTTCTAGTTTAATATAATGGATGGTCCCTGTGGTTAAAGGACTATCGCTGTTGATAGCAATGAGAATTTTGCATTTTTATATTTGTGAAGACAACATTTTACTGCGAAAATGTTCGTAACTGTTTTTTAATTTAAAATTGACTTTTCATTCTTCAGTCGGCTTATATGTGTATCTCTGTCATTTTTTGCAGAGACCGACTACAAGGCTGTGTTATAGAGAGGGTGGTGTTATACAGAGATGACGTTATGGAACTATGGAGCAAGCCTCAAGGTGGCCTTATAGAGAGGGTGGCGTTATGTAGAGGTTACGATATGGTGTGGTTTCACTGTATTGCTATGTCTTTTGCAGGCTTTTCTCTGATGACTTTTTTTCCTTGACTTTTTCCATTCTGACCCTGCCTGTTGCACGACAAAACTAGACTGCAAAAAAAGTTAGGCCCTTTGTCTAAATTAGTTGGACCAATAGCTGAATCCACATTTTATCCACTTCCCAGGTGGCCAATCCACCAGCATGAGGATCAGCCTTGTCCTTAACTTGCAATTTCAGTATCCACACGTTCGAGACCGTCCTAACTAATTTTGGTCTACCCAAGCCGATGGTTTTGCCTAAGTTAAAAAAAGTATATTGTCGTAAAAAAGTTTCTTTTGCGAAATTTTCTACTGATTTTTATGGCCTTTAGATTTGGTTAGATGTGCATTTGGCGTCGAGGCATTCATACCGTATTCCTGGGCTACATTTCGGTATATGACTCGTTACTCAAAATGCGAATTCCAATATTTTCCATGCGATTGAAATTAAAAAATGACGCCGAAAAATATATTTCTTGCTGATTGTTAGGCTTCCAGATGGTGAGCAAGTGCCTTCAGCTTCCCAATTTCCTTCACAGTGTGTGTGCCAGAACAAAGTTTTGATGTTGTTGAGGGAAGATGACCAAAGAGTGATCTTCTCGCCCCAGTTCCCACGCCCCTACTGCCCTCAGCTAAACTGTTTGTGGAGGGTTATGGCTGGACCGGATGCTGCCAGCAACACCACCCTAATCCACTTCTCTGCGAAAAATGTAGACTTGAGGATGGGCAGGGATTATATCCACTTCCACGACAACTACTTCCTCCACAACACTCCGGTGGGAGAGGATGCCAGCGAGAATTTGGGCAACTCTTCCTTCAAGTAGGCCTTTTGGAGAAATGGTTGCTTAATTGTTACTCGAAAATTTTCTTAGTCAAATTCAATAGTCGGAGAACACAACAAGCACCCATACGTGAACTGGCATATGGGGTTTTGGGTTTTCCGTCTTCTTATTTCATCTTACGTTTGTAGGTGACAATAATCTGTCTTTTTTGTTTCTGCTGCAATATGTTGGTTGAAAGAAGCATATTCACCTGTGAAACTTCATGCTAAACAGCGAGATTTGAAGAAAAAAACAATGTCTTTATGATTTTAAAAAACTTTGGAAGGAGGAGACTTAAATCTACCAAATTGGGTGTCTCTAATTTATTAGGTTGAGTAATAATTATCCGTGCTTTTTTCAACTCTTTTTTCATAGCTGTTTTCATGACTCATATGGGCGTATAACCTAGCAATGCAAAGCTCTCTCTCTTCTTCCTCTTTCCAAAGAACTCCTGGAAAATCCTTCATACTCAACAGATGGAGCTGCAAGTAACTTCCACCTCAACATGTTCATTTCGAGCACTTTGATGAATTTTAACAACTTGGGTAGGCAGTGAAAGGCTGGACTGCCTCCAAGAACAACCGTTTCTTCCCAATGGAGACCGACAAGCTTGCAGAGAGATGGCAGGCAATCATTGATGCAGACGGAGAGTATCTTAATGATTAAAAATTATTAGAACATTCATCGCTTTCAACCCCCTAAAGCCAGTGTTCATAATTTGTGGCGTGCGCACTATTTTTTCATCACAAATTAACACTTAACAATGGAGAGAGGAATAAAAGAGCTTTTCGTTGGTGGGTGATAGAACTATATGAGTCATAAAAACAGCTATGAAAAATGCAGCTGAAAAAAACTGCCGATAATTATTCTCCAACCCAACATTACACCACTTTTTATATGATTCTCAGCCAATTTTTTAAAATTTTTCCTTACAGCCTGAACTTTTAGACTATATTTAAGTAGTTTAACATTAAGCTTCTAAAACTCACTCATAAACTCAAAAAATATTCTCTTCATTTGAGGGATGAGCATTGATACCTAATACAAAGGTCAAGTCCAAAAAGTCCAAAGAGAAACTTTGAAATTTCGAAAGAAGATGTGACATAATACTACATCAACAAAACTTGTTAATGTCCTATTTCAAATTCATCACAAGCCACCTAACCAAATACTGTAAAAGTGTTCAAAAACAGGTCCACTGGCAACTCTTTTTGTATCACCTAAATCGTATCACTGTATCACCTTCTTCGAAATTCCAGCTGCACCGGGAACCTTCCGTTGTGCGAGTACAGGAGCAGCAGTGGACTGCTAACCATCCAGTTCACCAGTGACTCTGGAGTGCCTGACACCTATGGTTTCCAGGGGACAGTGGTGTTGCACGACCGCCAACTCAAAAGTAGGGCTCTTGAATAAACCTCAAAGAAAATTTTTATTGCAGAACTATTGGGCTCTAACACCATCTGGTCAGTTTTTCTAGCTGTTAGCCTGGGAATTTTGGTAGTCATCCTGTTGATTGTGTTCGTTCTGTATTTGGGAGTGAAGTGGTGGCAGCGAAGAAGGGCCAGACAACAGAAGTCAAGCAACGATAATTGTGGAGATCATGAGCAAGAGGATACCACCCTGAAAAGTCAGCAAGACAATTCCAAAGCCTTGTTGACCTCTAATAACTAGGGGGAATAGGGCAGGGAAACGCCTGCAATTAAAATTTACGCAACGAAGTTCTACTTAAGTTAGGGGTTAATAGCAAAGTTCAATGTGGAAAAGATACGATTACCGTGCAAAAATATAGAATTGATGATGTTCGAATTAAGATTTGTTTATTCTAATCCAGTGCTTGAATTTATTTATTTAGTTTGTTTGTTCAACTTGAAAAAGATAAATTAAATTTTGATATTTCAATGTTGTTTGCTTAAAAAACCTTTTTTAGTTTAACCTAAAAATTAGGGCTCCCGATTGCTAAATTTTGGCGCCAAAATCAAGTTGAAAATCGGGCCAGCTCTGGAAAGAATTCTTGATTTCAGGCGATTTTCAGCGTTTTCACAATCCCCGAAAAACTGCTTTGGTCCCCCAAGCTTGAATCTTGGTCAATGTTTTCCCAATTTTAACTACCTTGCTAAAAATATGGTGCGTAGATGTTTCGCCAGATTTTGACATGTATTGTGTATTAAGCACAGGATATAGGCATCTTAAAAAAAACACTGGATTACCACTGATAAGGAATTCTGTCAGACTGACAGCCTACTTTTAGGAATTACACCCTCCCCCACCCTGCCAGAAACTGTCATAATGTGTTAAACACCCCTCTCTCTAAAATCTGAAATTTTTCTGACACAATTTTAGATTCCCTCATTTAACAGTGTAGATTAATTTTTTTTTCAGAAATGGTAATTTTCCGTCATAAAATATTGATATAAATTTTTTACGATAAAACATTTGTATTCAATTAATGACCACCAAGCTTTTACACAGTAAATGGAAAAAGATGCCAAATAATTGCCAGCTGTTCCTGGATAACATTTGACTCACGGAGCACATCCGTCAAAGCCGGTACAACTGCAGATCCGCAAATGTGGAAAAGACTGGTGCTGTGGAGGTTATCGATGTCCGAAATTTCCAAATTTGTTATCGCCATTCCTCCCTGTGCTGAATCCATGTCTTCTTGACGCAACAAGACCACGAGTAGCTCAAGAGGGTCATGAAAAACCTAAATTATGAGAATTAGCCGATCGACTCGCGTTTAATGGTTGCCTTCCTGAACCCACTTGCTTCGATCAGTATGTCTCCACTATGAAGGGCAAATACGAAAAGAGCGGTGTGTGAAAATTTTGGGCTATATGTCTAGCGTCAAGCACAGAAATGCACATGAAAAGGCTTGTCAGGAAATTGAAATTGACTTTGGATTTCCAGGAGCCTAAAGAAATTGTCATTGATACGATGTATATTTGGCTGAAGAAATGCGGGAAGTACAAAGCTCTCAAAGAAAATTTTCAAGAACTAGAAACGGACAACTTAAATATGAGCCATAATAAAAAGGGAATTAAATTTTTTAATCTATGCTTGCAATCTATGCTTTCAAATTGATATTGCATGGAAAGTTTTAAATAAGAATTGATAAAAAAAGTGGGTAAACATGACAAAATTGGTATTAAAATTCGCTGAAAATTTGAAATTCCTGTCAGAAAAAGCACTCATCCACCTCACACTCATCCCATTCACCCCCTGTCAGATTTGCATCGGAACCCCTGCCAACTTGACAGAATTTATGGATGATCCCTAATCCTATGTGTGCCATTAGCATAATTGTTTGTCACAATTGCTTTTGCAACTTTCCAAAAGACTTCACTATTGTTTGCATGTGGCCCGGTGATTATCCAAACCTAAAGCCTACACCAAAGCCTAGAAAGAAAATACCTTGAGATTACGAAACCTTCGACCTTCTTCAGAAACGACATTTCTTGCATGGAGAAAACACACCATACTGTCCTCGTATTTTTAAATTTCATATAGGCGAATTAAATTCATTGACATTTTTCCAACTAAAAATAAACAAACAGCATTTTTTAGGCATTTAAAATTTTGACCAGAAAATACATAAAGGGGGACCCAAGGTGCGGAATTCAGATAAATTTATCTGAATTTGGAGTTTAGATAAATTTATCTA
>JAKMXJ010037310.1:0-10887 GCA_029339935.1 Anguina tritici
AAGCTGAGAGCCGGCTCTCCAGGCCATGCTGTCGTCCGCCAGATCAAGCAGGTGCTCCGAAACCTTAAAAGGTTGGAATTTCTCCAGGTGGTGCTCTTCATGCCGCCCTATGTCCCAGTAGTACCCAGCGAGTGGAAAGGGGCCCGAGAGGCCCTCAACCAGATAGACTCCCAGAGGAATCTGACAGTACTCACCCCAGGCTGCGCCAGCAGTCGTGCCTTCCCCGCTTACATAGAAGACACTGGGCTGCCTACTGAAAAGACTTGCCTACAAATCTACAACACTCTGGCCGACACGGGACTAACTCTGCAAACCAAGCCAGAACCCAAGCCAAAAGCACGAGGTTCAGACCGGAGATCCCAAGCTCCCACGGCATCAACCCAGGAAACCAGCCGCCAGCCCCCACCCCAGCCAAGGCCAAGCCTCTCATCCAGGATGATCAGCCTGGGACTCATCAGCACTCTCATGCTCCTGAGCATATCCAGCCCATTCGATAGCGTTTCGAAAATCATTACTTGATATAAATATCCGTTTTTGCCCTCGAGCCGATTTTCGGGGGTAAAAAACGGTTTGAAAGTTGAGCTTAAATAATATGTGCTTTCAAAAACTTTTTTGGAATGTGTGTCCCAATGACAGAATGGTTAGTGTGTTCCAGGTTCGGCTTCTCTTAAGTTCGGCTCCCACTGACAAAATTTTTATTTATTTATTATCCAAGCGTTTTCTTTTTATTTGAAATGCATATAGATGCGAGTCGCACTGAAGTCGCATCATGCGACTTCAGTTAACAAATCATTTTTATTATAATTTAAATCCTTTCCGGAATCTTTCAAACTTTGAATAACTTTATCTATAAACCACAAGCGATGAACAATTAATGATAAAGTTTGTTCCAAAATAAAGTGATTAAAACAGCGAAATTCTTCGCTGTACGAGCGCCGAATGAAACTGATAACCAGACAATTCAGATGAGAACAACTTTGTGCTACATTGGGTGAAAAATAAAAATCGACTGGAGTCTGGAATTTTCGCGCTTCATCAACCAAATAGCCACAAACACGCCAGGAATACTGCAAAAAGTTTCGGAATATTGGATTGCGGAATTGGTTGTAGACCTCTTCAAGAACTCGAAGGATGTTGTCACGATGATGAATTTTGAAGAAGAGTTCATTGGACACAACATGAGCATGGATGCGACGAACAAAACCTTTGAATATGCAACAGAAGAAGAAATCGAGCGGTTGAACCAAGGAAGTTGCACCGGCTAGGATGTTGCGTAGAATTACTTCCTTCCCATGTGGCACAAGCGATTGAATAGTTTCAGAAGATTTTCCGCGATTCTATAATCAATAGCACCTGATCAGGCATCTCTGGAGTAAACACACATTCCCGTAGCCATATCTTCATCAGCTCCTTTGTCATAATTTGCTTTTTGAAGACCGTTAATACTTTAGAGCGCGTCTGACTGTATCAATATCGACAAGCTTGAACTGAACCTGACAGAATTCGGAGCTTGCGTCTCTATGCATCCACTGTAAAATTAAATTAATCGATTATAATCAATTGTACATTAATTGTTTAACGGACTTTATTGTCTGCCAATCGTCAACATCAATTATTAAGCTCAATTAAAAACAAAATTCAACCTTTGCGTACTCGCAACTCAAGGTAGTCGCACCGCTATGGTTCAAATTTGCCGGATCATTCGCCTTTTCGCGTGCTTCTTCTTCAACACAAGGAGCGCTATTCTTTTGCTTGACAGTGGACCAATGTATAGTAGCGAGCAAAAAAAAATTCCTCAGGCGAAAAGATGCATTTATTTTTTGAAAAGATGAATTTTTTAACTTGAAGTTTGGCATATAAGCAAGTGCCCACACGACATATCTGTGAGATTTTCTTCGCGCTCTCGAACCGTTTATCAAGTCGCTTAACAATTTTTCATCTTTTGAAATATTTTGGGCTTTAATTATTTCCACCCTTATTTTTGGGCGAGCAAAAAAAGTCCTCAAAACATTTATTCAGCATTCAGTACTTCGTAGCATAACCGCTCGCATCAATTATAGCCTAACAAACAACAAGTGAATTAACAAGTATTATCAACACTTCTATTAAGATTTTTTCCATTCTCCTTTCATAGCCTCCATCAGCGCAGCCAGATTCCTGGACTTCCTGTTTCTGATGCGATGCTTCACTTCCGCCCACAGATGTTCAACCCACAGATGTCTCGATTGAATTGAGGTCCAGAGATTGCGATGGCCACTTGAGTAGACTCACATTCTTATCCTTGAACCATCCCTGCATAGCCACCCTTCTTTCTTTGTCGCCGTAACCTTCTTTGTCCCTCTTGTCTACTTCGGTTCCTAATCGCCCAACATCAGGGTTGAAGCATGATTGGGATCTTTGTCTTGCTTGAATATCCATCCGGCTGGCATTTTATCAGTCGCATGTGCTCTACGAGTATTGCCCTGCAGTCGATGGCCATCATCTTGCCTTCCACACGGGTGATTGAGACGACGCATTCCCGGAAAAGACACCCGGGAAAGAAAAACAAACACATAAAACTCTGGTTTCCCTATCAAATCAATCATTTAACTCAAACCATTAGAGAACCACCGCCGCGTTTCATAGTCGGAACTTGGTAACGAACGTCAAAACGCTTGCCAACCGGTCATCGAACATCTTGGATGCCGTCAGAACAGAAAATATTGAATTTTGTTTCATCGCTCCAGAGAACATTGGCCCAGTCGTCTTTTGTACAGTGCAGGTGCTCTCTTGGAAACTTTGCCCTTGCCTTCCTGTTGATTTCGGAGATGCGAGGCTTCCTCGAAGGTCGTCTGGCAGGCCGCCTAGCTTCGTTAAGACGACGACGAGCTATCCATTCGCTTACATCCAGCCACATTTCGTTGCTGACCTCTTTCATCACATCGACAGTCTTCTTTGAATCACCTTTTGCCTTCCTAACCATAGCCCGATCTTGCCGCAATGTAGACTTGCCTGGTCACCCACTTCCTAGCTTTTTTTCTACGCCCTTGCCTGCTCTGCTACGCGCATAGATGTTAGAGATTGTCTTCTGATCAACTCCGAATTGCATAGGCACCTTCCTGTCCGTTTCACCAGCTCGCTCCGCCCGAATAATTAATTGTCTTGAATCATGCGACAAGTTCGAAATTCTGAAATTTTGTTGGCAGATAAGCAATTTTTGTGATAAAAAAGCAAGAAAACAGCAGTAAAACACACAGAAGAAGGGCTAATTCTAAAAGGATAAAAGTATAATTATATAAAAGGCCCTGGGAATAGATTTAAAATGGGATCAAGTTACTCGGACTCTTTCCAGGGTGAGCTATCACCGTGTAGCTCTAATCTTCCTGCTTTAGCGCTCTAAACCCTGCGTGGGCACGGGGGCTTAGGGTTGAGCAACACGATGACTCGCACTCTGGATACAAATCACTGGATCTAATAAATACAGGGTTTGGGAATCACGCCTAGTTAAAATTTAATTTTTTGCTTTTTCTGGGAGATTCGTATAGACTCATTCCTTTCTGTGAGCGATTTATGAAGAAGACGCGTGCTTCCGGAATATAATTCATCAAATTTTTCGAAACTAGCTGTGCTTCCTGTGAAAGGCTCGATAAAGCATTCACTTAATTTTTGCGCGGACTTATTAAAGTATTCACCTTGCTTCTTGTGTAACTTTTATGAAAGCCCTTACTTTGCTTCTTTTAAAATGTTTAACATACTCCTAGCGCTTCCTGTTATGCTCATTCAGTGGAGATTAATTTAATAATTTATGTCCACAGTTGCTTAGAGTATTACAGTACCCAATTAGTTTTTTGTCAGCTAAATTATAAAGAACTGAACATATAAGAGATATCTTAGCTACATTAGTTTTTTTGTAGTTATGTGACTTGATAAACGTACACAGACATTTTGCCGCAGACATTTCGCCGCAAGACACTTTGCTGAAAGACAATATTTTACATTTCTTTGATACGGAATTTTTTTGGTATCTTGATTCTCCATTATTATTTTTATTGTCATTTTTAATTTGTAACAGTCGTAGATTATCCATAATTCGCGGTTATGCTCTTTTAATCTGAGATAATTTAGGGTCAGATGGCAAGAAGAAACAAAGAAAAAGAACTTCTCATCGTCGTTGGCTTTAAATACAAAAAAGACAGGACTGTGGACATAGACTCAGAACTGGTGCTGTTTGAAGACGAATGCTATATCAGCAGAAAACATGCGGTTGCTGAATGCTCATACTAGTGTACAGTGTCCATATCCAAGTAGCTCAAAAAGTAGAGAGAAAGAATTACAATATCACCGATACCTCCAATGGAATCACCCAATGTCACCATACTGTAGAATACTGCACGCCTACGGAAGCGAGTTCACTGAACAGCTGCTTGTAAACCTAAGCCGACTTCTTCACACCTAGCAGTCAACTGCATGTTTGCTAGCCTTAAATGACAAGCTATGATAAATGAAAAACGTAAAAACTCTGTAAATCGACACCACATGTGAATGACCTTCAAAATTACAATCACAAGAGATTTGTAATAAGCCAGAAAAGTAGAGCTCAGGAAACCACGCTCACCGATGCACTTAGATGCACTGAGAGCAATCCCCGTTCCACACCGAAATCTGATGTTCCTAAAAAATCAAGTGATATTGCGCACAAAAACAAAAATAAAAACTTGCTTGTTGTTTCTTTTCTCCAGGCGCATGTTTGGCTTTTTACATTTTCGACAGTTATGATTGAGCTGGACTACTTTATAACTGTCGAGAAAGGAGAGCAGTTGATCTTTATCTTGACCCGGCAAGAGTCTATCACTTGTAAATAGCTCGTTAACTCATTAGCTCTCAAGGCGATTCTAAAGCAACACCGAAAGCAACACATAGCATGGTAGAAAATAAAATTAATGAATAGGTGAATGGCATAGATGAACAACTTTCTATAAAACAGTAATGGCTATTTATTCTGTTTATCCAACCACCCCTAAATTATTAGGAAGGCACCCGAAAACATATACTAAGCTAATTTTTTATGCTTAAGACGACAAAAAGTAGTAATTTCAAAATTTTTCATTAGGTAATCTACAATAGAACTATTAAATAATATGGCTACTATGGCATCTGTTCGAGTGATATATGTCTAAGGCATATGCTCATCTCAATCCCAAGCCTCCAAGGGTAGACTTTAGGGGTTAATGATGCTGGCACTGACAAGCATGTTAGATAAATCCGAGCAATACCCTTAAAAAATAACGTATAAAGAGACTATTTCTGGCATGTTCATACAATAAAAACATGGTACCTAAGGATATGATATTTACCCAGCGGGCCAAGGCAAAGAAATAATTTTTGGTCAAAATAATTTTCCAAAAAATTGACTTTTTTACGTAGGTTCGTGCGTAACAAAAAACAGATGTTAACGCTTTGCGCGAATAATTTTTCATATGAAAGCTTAAAAAACCATTTCATGAAAATAACTGATAGGAGCGGAAGTATTTTATATTTATTAAAGATATAAAAAGTCTGATTTTAAAAAAATTATAGGAGAGGGTGGGCTTAGAATATCACAGAAGAGCTCTATTATGTCTTTTAACCACATTAAAATTGTCGTATTAATCAACACAATTCTTCAGAAGCATGTAAAAAACGTTAAACTACCACTTTAAATTTCTAGTGTCTAAAATAAACAAAAAGTCTTTTAACTATTGAATCGGAAAGAGGAAATTGCGGAAACTCACTGCTCCAAACATTAGAAGTTTAGGTTTAAGAGACACACTAAAAACCTTAGAAGCAAAAACCGCGCGAGACAAAAAATTTAATAAAACTGACAAAATTGTGCAGAACTAAGCAAAAATTTATAGGACAAACCCGGAAGAAGGCAAACATTTGTTTTGCAGCTTTTCAGTCCACATAGTAGCACTCCATTTGCTTCTGCTTTAGTACATTTTGCAGCACTCGATTCACTTCCGCCTTAGAACGTTCTGCAGAGGTACATTTGCTTGAGTTAGTCTGGGAATTTCAGTTACAGGATGGACAACTGCTAACCCTGATGATTTTTTGATGGAGAATAAAAAAACAGGCAAGACTTTATCGGTACACTACAAGACAAACTCGAAAACTTCTTATACACAAGTATTTTTTCACATGTTGCTTAGTGATATATTGTAAAACTTATGCCTAAAGCCTTTGTCCTTTTAATTTCGTGAGTACAGCGATACTTTGACATGTAAACATGTTAGAATAAATATTATTATAAAAAGTTTAGACTAAAGATCCTTATATGGATCCTGCCCTTTAAGTCACATATGAAAGCCTACATCCTTTGCCAAAAAGAAGTCGCGAAAATAACGGGAAGAATAAAAACAGCTTTTCATCGCCCGTTAACTCCAGATGAAAGAGAATTTTTGGATACGATGGATAAAGAACATCAAGAAATCTTACATATGGCAAGAAAGGAAATAGCTGAAATTGCAAAGATTTTAAATTTTCTAACAGAAGAAGGAGATAATAGATGTCCTATTTGCCTTCAATACATTGAACGTATATCTTTTTTAGAAGAGGATGTCGAAGTGCTGTCTCCTTGTGAGCATATCTTTCATAAACACTGCGTCAAGTCTTGGGTTAACCAACATCACAGCTGTCCAATGTGCAGGTCGGAGGCAGAAGATGTAGAAGACTAAAGAGAACTTTTGTAACTATTTTAACCTTTCCAAAATAAAATTATGTTTGTGAAAAACTCTGCTGGGGTGTAGGATCAAAACCTCCTTTCGTCCGTACCGTGTCTTGTGGTTTTCTGCTTTGGACGTATTATCCATTGGAAGATTTGTAGTGTGGATGTATAGTCGGGGAGTCTGTCGGTTCGCCTAAAAGTCAGTTCACCTAAAGTCAATTTACCTAAGGGCAATTTCCCTAAAAGGCAGTTTACCTAAAGGCAGTTCACGTAAAGATGAATTCACCTAAAAGACAATTCACGTAATGACAGTTCACTTAATTTTACTTGTTTTACCATTAAGTTTGGGAAAAAAGAAATCACAAAAATAAAAATTGGGCACAAGCATCAATGGTGTTAATAACAGCAACAAGTAAAATTAAGTGAAGTGTCCCTATGTGTGTAAATTTTTAGGTGAACTGACGGACTCTCGTATTGTCCATTGGAGGTTTTCTCTCTGGACAATCTTTCGTTTGCTGTTTTGTCTATTGATGTTTTAATCCTGCGCCCTCAACCGGCCCCCTTCTCAGCCGCCCCTGATGTGCTGAAAATACTTCATTTCACTAATGTTTTACAAAAATTAGAAGTCAACGAACTTCTAGGCTTGAATGGCTAGAGAAAAAATACTCCTCAGTCAATTTTGATTATGCATCTTTGCTGTTATTAGTTTTTAACGTCCAAAGAAACGTATATTTTCACTTGGTATGTGTGCCTAAATATTGTTTCTTAACACTTGGGACGTACTTTTAAGTCTACAATTAGGTGTATATGATCTAAACAAACAAAAATAACAACAAAAATGCATATGGTCGAGTCTCTATTTTACGTAACCCGGTTTTACGGCACCCTCGACTTTACAGCACTATTTCGCGAGTCCCAGTGGAGTCGAAAAATTCGAGACTCGACTGTGGTTGAAACCGACGAAAGAGTATTTCTCTCTAACCCGTCCAGAGTGTTGTCATTCCTAGAAGTTTGTTGACTTTTAATTTCTATATAGCTGAAGTCACCTGAAGAGCGCAAACGATCAGGTATGAAGGAGAGCTTTTGGAGGATTTTGGGATTCTGCCTCAAATAGCTGCCTCTGTATTTATAATTTATGATAAAATTTTGTTGAATGCACCAAATTTTAGGACCTCACAATCTTTTTATTTTTTGTCTGCTATTAGAATACTTTGTAAATAATATTTTATTACACATCTTGGGAAATTTCACGTTGTATTTGGAGACAATCTTTTATTACACACTTGTTTGTGAGGTAATTTTCTACTGTATAAGACTCATTTTCTTTTGTCTAGAAAATGAATGAAATTGTACTCACACATAATATACCATTAGAAAGGGCAACTCGTGCGCTTTCCAACGTGTGTAGATGTCTAAATAATCGTCAATAAAAATCGTGACATATATGCAACAGTACGAAAGATGGCCAATTTTCAGTACCAAAAGTCAAAAGGACTGCATCTTGAAAAATTCACACGGCGTTAAATGAAATCGATCAGCACCATCAGGTTCAGCACAAGATTCTTAGCTAAACGGTACCGCTCTCACCATCATTCCTCCGCCTGCTATATGTTTCTTGCCCATATTTGTGAAAGAAAAATATTTTAAATTTTTGTTCTTTTTTAAAATTAAGTTTTTTTCATCAAATTATAAGTGAAAGTCTTTGAAAAAAACGTTTCTAGGAAGAATATTGGACGCTTTCACATTACCATTTCACGTTAAAAACTATGCGAAATTGTTTTTAATCCAAATTTAAGAAAAAAAATAATTTTTTGAAAAAATTGGCTCCAAAGATTTATTCCCTCATTAGTTAACAAGAATTTATCTTAAATAGACGAAAGACATACTAGCAGAAATCCAGAATGTCAGCTTTCTAACAAGTCCAAGATTGCTTTTTTATGACGAAACCTTAATGGATAAACAGCCTTTTGAAAAATGTTCTCAGAATTTTAACTCGACATTTTTAAAATTGCCATTTTAGAGCTAAAAAGAGACTATTTTTAAAAAACGAACAAAACAGTGAGATTCAGCATTGAATTCTGCACCAGAACCAGCCGGCCTCACCGTCAGGCCTTGGCGTGTTAAAGGGTATTTCCAACTTTTTTTTATTTACTTTTGCTTTTCTAATTAATTCATTTGCAACCCTTTCTCAAACAAAAAAAGTTTGAATTTCCCCCTCTTTTTACTCAATTTACTAAGTCTGAAAGCACCCTACAATATTAGCTACACATGAAGGTTTTAAGAAAAACTTTATGTAGTTTTATACCGGTATCAAAGCGATTCTCCTAAGATCCTTTCTAGATATGCTCCTCAAAATTAAAGCAACTTTTGTGTAATCATCACACCAAAGAACATTATATATATTATTTTTCAATGAGAAAGACAATCAAAAGTTATAGAATTGATCTATTGTTGATAGTTTTAGTGATATTATTTTAATAAATGTGTTAGAGCCAAAAAAGTACAAGCGACAGCTCCGACACAAAGAAAAACTAAAAAAGAGAAGAATCTTCTCATGTTTGTCTCCCTAGAGAGACACAGTACCATTTTATGAGAGTCAATTCAGAAAGGGTGGTTAAAGAAAAGAGTCAATAACAAGCGCGCTTAGAAAAACAATAATATTTTCGTTAATGATCAAGCCTATGAGCCACATCTTATGGCTATGAAACGCTAGTTTCGGAAATATATATTCATAATTTCTTCCCTGTGTCATATACAGAGCTGTTTAGGTTATTTTATTATTTTTTGATTGAATTAAATTGTAAACAAATAAGGATTTTTACCAGGAAGTTCCCGTATTTTTGAGCTTCCTAAATTTTTATCACCA
The DNA here is from genome assembly GCA_029339935.1 of Anguina tritici. Classification (NCBI taxonomy): domain Eukaryota; kingdom Metazoa; phylum Nematoda; class Chromadorea; order Rhabditida; family Anguinidae; genus Anguina; species Anguina tritici. The sequence continues at coordinate 9,549 of JAKMXJ010037310.1, forward strand.
ATAATTAACATAATAATCTAAAAACCCCAAAAATTATAAAGGTTTAGGAGGACGTAACCAACCAAAAAACTGTGAACCGTTAATACTGGCCGACCCTAGAACGCGCCAACGCTGTTGAGCTATGCTATTTTGTCAAAAATGATACGGGAAATACGGTTTAAAAAGACTAAAGCACTGTGTCAGTGACCAAAACCCTAACCCTCATAACTTCTCTAGCAAAGCATCCAGTTGTGGATGGTTTCTACCCTGCATTTTCGGGCTATCGCCTGTTAAACCACAATGTTGACCGTTCAACTTTGAGCATAATAGCATTGTTCGATTGGCTCATTTGAATCATAATCCGAAACCTGAGTAATACACTAGGGCCGTAAAAATCCAGATACAAAGTTATTGGTGAAAAGGATTCCATCAAGTGCTTACTCGAAGAAAGATATTTATTCTGGGGCATTACAAAATTTCTTGACGGCGGGAGATGTAGCAATACTCTTGATTAATAATGCATAAGAGACTATTTTTGCAAAGTTACAATTATGGAAACATGGTTAAGTACCTCTAAATAAGGTGTTCACCTTGGGGGACCAAGGCCAAGAGTCAATTTTTGGCCAAATTATTTTTCCCAAAAAATCGACTTTTAATGTCGGAAAGTGTATTAAAACACCGCATATAGAGCCATGTGATGTTTAACACATAAATTATGAATTCTTTGCTTTTGTTAGGAAAAATGTTTTTTTGTTAGAAATGGTTTTTTATTTGCTACATACTTAATAAATAGGATTTCCTCCAATTTTTAAGGGTCACTTTTTAGCTAATGGACACCATCCATACTTACGCAAAAATTGCTAAAGCTTTGCTCTTACACTGCTTTTTTTGCTTGGAACAGTGGTAGATACCATAAGCATTACAAGGACAGCTGAGATTTGATTATCGTATATGTGTTAAATTGGGTCTAATAATAAGTTTGTGCAGTTTTTTCCTTATTGAATATTCAACTATTTTTCATGAAATATGGCAAAATTTTAGTCAACTATGTATTCACAATTATTGCTTACGACCTGCTCCCACCTTTTGACCAATTGGTCAATGCCACTTCACCAGAATTCGTTGGGTCTGGACTCGAAGAAGTTGTTGAGCCAGTTTTCAAGGTCCTCCTCATCTTCGAAGGTTACGTCTCTCGTGTGGTTGGACAAGGAGCGGAAAAGGTGGTATTCCGTTGGGAAGAGATCAGGAGAATACGGTGAGTGTGAAAAAAATTTCTCAATTGTCCTCCTGGAGGGTGAATTTGACGATATTTGCGATATTTGAAATAGTTATGGAGCGGGATGACTTGGGTTCTTGTTCC
>JAKMXJ010037456.1:0-11086 GCA_029339935.1 Anguina tritici
GTACTTTTTTTGCTTGCAAAATTTTATACTTTTCGTAAAAATGGTATTTTCGGAGAAAAACTTTTTCTGGGAAGACTCTTTTCGGGGAAAAGGTTTTTTGGGGGAAAACTTTTCGGGAAAATGACTTTTCGGTGAAAAACTTTTTCGGGGAAATGTTTTTTCGGGAAAAAGGCCGTGTTCCAAGATATAGGCCAATTGGCTTATATTAGAGGGAATACAATATTTCAAGGTATACGGAGATCGTATTAGGACGCCCTCCTCGAAACTATTAATAAAAAAACCTGGTAGTGAATTGATCCCATTGATAGCTCAGTGGCTAGGGTATCGGCAGGCAAGCAAGCGATTAGTTCGATTCCAACCTGAGCAAAACCTTTTTCTCGGCATTCACTTTAATTTTGCTCTTTGAATATTAAATTGAAAATTCAAAAGGTTTTATCTCTCAGGGGATTATGTCTCTTCCTATCCCAATTGTTCCGCACCAATTCAAAAATTATCAGCTTTTTTACCCAAAATCTTTAATCTGGTCAACAGAGACTAGCCTTAAAATTTAATTTTATGACCAGTCTCTTTTGAGTGTTGCATAAAAAACAATGATAATTCGAAATTTTTTTTGAATTGGGGCGATACCAATGAGGTCGGAATGGACAAGGTCCTCTGAGAAACACATTTCAATATATTTTTCAATTTCAGCTCGCCGATCACCTATTAATCGCCATCGTTCCCCAGCTCGCCGGAGTCCCTCCCGCAAGTCCAGTCCAGTGCGTTCCAGCAACAAGCGAGAGCGGGAGAAGTCGATGCAGAGAGAGAGTCGGGAGCCCACCAGGACTCGCTCTCCCACAGCCACCAAAGAAGTGTCGAAGAGAGATGAAGCGTCCCCTCCACGTCGTCGCCAACGCATCATCCCCCGCTACCACTGTCATATTCCCAAGTCAATCGTCCAGAGGTAACTTTATTTCGATAAAAGTATGTTCGCATGGGCTATTTCCCGCTACAAGTCGTATATTCCGCCTAGGTGCATTTTTATCCTTTTGGTAGTTTCAGCAGTGAATTTAAGCAATTTTTGCCAAAATTTACTACTAAAACCACCGAATTAATAAGAAAAAAGCAAGGGGAAGGGATACGCGGCTAAGCAGAGTCGAACGGATAATAGCCCACAACTGGGACTCCTTTTTAAGAAAAATATTTGTTAGATAAACTAGCTGGCTATTTTCAGCAATGATCTGAAGTACCTGGAGTTGCGGAAGCGCTATTCCACCATATATGTGCCGTCCGACTTCATTCGCTGCAATATGTCCTGGCTGAAGTCCATCCAGCTGGATGAGCCCATCAAATTCTCTCCTCATCCTATCACCTATAGTGTGTTGCACAAGGATGTGGACTTGGAAGGGCTGGACGTGACAATGGAGAACCCAGCAGATGCGGATAGTCGATATGTTGTCAAGGTGAGCAAATTGCGAAACTGGATAAAAATATTAAAAAACCGCCGAAATGAAAAACTAATAGTTTTTTTGGCTTTTATTGTCGGCAATTTACAAAAAGAGTCTTGAAATGCATGTATGTTCAAGACTATTGCTCGGATTCATCTCTTGTGTAGGTCTGTGCCCGCCTTTCTAACCCTTTAAGCCTTGGGGTTGAGGCTTGGGGTTGAGATGCGCACACAAACATACCTGAGACATAAATCACTGGAGAATGACTCTGAAGGTATAAAAATAGCATGCACGCGAAATTTTCTATATGCGATGTGTTCCTGCAAATAAAAATATTTTCAACCCCATCTTTTGGGGCCATCTAAGGACATCTAGGTACACTACAAAGGCAGTTTATCTTAGAGGACCAAGGCAAAAAGTCAATTTAAAAAGTCAAAAGGTCGACGTTTTATGTAGGATAGTGTCTTAAAACACCATTTTTATCGTTTAGTGTATAGGAATTGTTCTGGAGACCTTACAGCTTAATTTGGAAAAAAAATATTGGGGGTGTTTGGGGTATATCGCAGTAGAGCCGAAAATAGCCCTTATTTTTACAGTTAAGAACTTTATATGCTTTCATAATTTTTGCTACTTCCAGGTGCTTTTGCTTGCACAACCCGGTCAATCCGCTCTTCGCCAGAAAGTGTATGGCCTCTTGCCGGATGGAAGCATCGACGAAGCTGTAGAGACTCAATCTATTCTCAAAAACCTGCAGTTTCTTGTTGGTAAGTCTCCCTCTTTCACACACTTTTCGTGCAAAATTGAGTGGACCCATCAAATAAATAACCTGGAATAACAGGAATAGCAATTCCACATTAATTTTCCACTTCAGGATGCCGTGGCAAAAGTGAGCTGATGTGCATTGGAGGGCCCTGGTCTCCCTCTCTGGATGGCGAAAACCCGATGGACCCTCAAACTGTGGTGAACACTGCAATTCGCACCACTCGCGCACTGGTGGGAGTGGACCTGTCTTCTTGCTCCAAATGGTATTATAGTTTCCTTTAACTAAAATATGATATGAAGTCAGGTTTCAAACACCCAAACTTGGCTTTTTTCCACAAAAAGACACAAAATTATTTTTCTATGGATGATGTGCGACCAGCCTGGAATTTGTCCTTTTTACATTTACATATATAGTTGTGCGATTGTTTATTTGTGCGTGTGTGGTTTTGTTCTTTTCTGCATCCCATAAACATAGGTACAAAATGGTGCACCTGCATTACTACCGAGCAGAGCGCAATCGGATCGACTCTGTGGTGCTGATGTTGCCGGACACCTGCAGCCTCATGCCTTCAGCCACTACCTTTGCCGAGATGGAGCAGTCCCTAAAGCAGCAGTTGGCCACCAAACTAGCGGCTATTGACGCAGAAGCGTTTCCTCTTGAGCTATCTTCTGGGTCCTCGTCGGAAAGTCAGGAAAAAGTGAATGAAGGAGAGGAGTCCACTACTGCTGCTGCCAATCAGAGTGGAATCTCGGAGGAAAACACAGGAGAGAGCTCTCAGCAACCCATTGCCACCGGAGCTGGACAAGCTGAGGTGGAGTAATACAAATAAAACAAAAGAAAATAGAAAATATACTCTAAAAGTGCTGATAAAAGCCAGTCTTTGTTGCTTTGATCCAAAGCAACACAGGCTTTTTGTGGTATAAGAGGAAAGTTTGCATTTTATTTGCATTTCATTGCTTTTCCACATCACTTTAGGAGACTCTGCTTCTTTTTTCTCTCTCTCTTGTACATATTTTTTGTCTTGCAATTATTAGGGGGCTTGACTGAAAGTTTGAGAAATGTTTTGTTTAATTCTGCTTTCCACGAATTTCCTCTGCTCTCGTATTTATTAGTCGTATTTGTAGGAAAATGCGGAGAAAGCAGCTGATGGAAGTGTGGTAGCCAAGAAGACAACTCACTGGTCCCAACTCAGCATCAAAACTATGAAGGTAGCTTTTCTGCTATTTGATTTGAAGCTATTTTCTTTGCTAAAAATATATGTTTTAAGGTGGCTGAACTGAGAGAGGAGCTGGATGCTCGAGGAATCGACTCCAAAGGGGTCAAGAACACTCTCTTCCAGCGACTTCAAGAAGCTCTCGATAAGGAAAAGGCGGACGAAGAAGCCAATCCATCGGCCAAAACAGCAGATACTCCAGCTTCTTCCTCTGAAACAGCAGATACTGTGGTGATCAAGCAGGAGACTGGGGATGACCAGATGGACACATCGGTTAGTATAAATTTTGAGCTACTTGCGACTTTGAGAATTGGTTTCCCTAGTCCTTCTGGTCAAAAATTGGTTGTAGATCTCTAGATCTCAAAATTTAAAATCTCTTTCTACTCCAATGTATTTGCAGGAGAAGCCGGCCGAGGAGCTCATCACAGCCGAGGAATTGGTTGAAAAGGTGGATGATGCAGCCGCTGCTGAAAAAGCTGAAAAGGAACTTAAAGAGTTGGAAAAGGCTAAAGAGAAATTTGTAAGAGTTTTTAGTTAATAGGGAGACAATTTCACCAAAAATATTTTGCAGGAAAAAGAGAAGAAGGAGCGCAAAGCAGCACTGGAACGTCACTTTGCCACCATTCCAAAGGAGCCGAGCGTTCTCATCTACCCAAGCAAAAACGCCAAAGGAGGCAAGTTCGACTGCAAGTGCTCCTCCCTGTCCACTCTGCTCGACTACCGCCAGGACGACAACAAGGAGGCTTCCTTTGAGGTGAGTGCTAAAATCTTTTCAGGACTTAATTATTAAAATGATACCAAGCATTCATGCACTTTAGGTGTTCCTGTTCGCTGAAGCCCTCCGTGAAGCCATTGACCGTTCCAACGCCTTCCAGGTCTACCACGCCCTTGACTCAGCTCTGCCTAGAGACAGTGAACGAAAACACAGGGACGAAGTGCTTAACAGCGAAACAGTTGTCAAGGAGCCAGTTGCTGAAGGGGAGGGTGCAGAAGGAGCCAGCAATGGTGATGTGCAAATGGATACTGATGCGGCAACAAAGAAGCCACCAGTCGAAAAGGAGGTGCCTCCAGCTGACCCTCGCACCAAGTACAAGGCTTTGGTGCATCATGTTGACATGTTCTCTGCATTCGCCCACTTCGATGAAAACGTGTGCGGGTAGGTGGTTTGAGATTATCCACCAAAGCAAGCATAAAGCAGATCAAACTTAGCTTGGAGAAGCAAAAAATTTTCACTAAAATTAAAAAATATAGCAGCAGGACGGAACTTTTTCACAATTAAAAAAGTACAAACCTACTTAACCTAGTGTTTTGAGTAAGAGACCTATTCATTAACCATATACCACCGTCTATTACAAAAAATAATTTATTTCCTCTTCAGTCACATCGATGATCGTGACCTGGAGGAGATCCTCTACACTTTGGGCATTGACTTCTCTCGAGGAGATGTGCAACGCATCATAAAGAAGTTGTCTTCGAGGGACCGTGTCAACTACCGCAACCTGACTGACAAATGGGTGGACCAGGAGGGCAATGTGAAATACGTGCCCACTCCTGCTCCCGAAGCTAAGAGTCTCACGGAATTGGCAGCTGGTAAGCTAGTTTTACTTAAAACCTTTCCAAGGTGTACAAATAAAATTTCCAGGTCACACTCTATCTCCAGAGGAAGCAGCTGGCAAAGAACGATCTCAAGAGCCAGCCCTAGGCTCCACCCCTGATGTAACGGACAGCGGAGTTGTGTTCTACAAGGGCTCAGTGCTAAACATTGTCCAGAGCATGGAACAGCAGAAATGGGTGGAGAATGAGAGAAATGCTGCCCTGTTGAAAAATGAGCAATTAGAGCTGCAGCTAAGTCAGTTTTTTCTCACCACACCAAAAATTATAATTGTACGAAGCAATTTTCCAATTTCAGAGACTACCAAAGATCAGCGTGACTACCTCGAGAAGAAAAAGCGACGCTTGGAGGATGATCTGGACCGGTACAAGAAGAAGCTGCACGATTCGGAGAAATCCCTGAAGGTGATCAAGAAACTATCAATATTCTGCATCTAAAAACACACTAAAATACCCCATTTTGCAGAACGCCCAAGAAGACACTGTGCTTATGAAGGGCACTCTACAGGACTGCAAACGGTTTAGTGAGCGCATCTTCAACAGTGTCGACAGGTTGTTCCCACCACCAAAGAAAGAGGAGAAGGCTAACAAGAAGGGTGATATGCCAAAAGAGGAGTCTGCTCCGGTATGTTTTTGAAATGACTCAATCCATTATTCTTCATCACATCAATTTATGTCTTTTCAGAAGCCAGAGAAGACCGCTGGAGATCAGTCAGAAGACTCTCAGCCAAAACCAAAGGCTGCCACCGAGGAAGAGGTCTATGAAATGCGGGAGGAGGAACTGGAGACAGAAGGAACTGAGCAGGTGACTCAAGAAGCGGTAAATCCAGCAGCAACTGAATTGACAGGCCAGAATGAGACTGAGAAAGAATAACCCCTCCAGCATCTTGACTAATTGGAGAGCCGTATTAACCCTTTGATGATCTGTTGTGCATGCAAACATTTATGTATGCGGACACTGTTTTCTACATCTCTCATCTCAATTTGTTTTTTTTCTGTATTAGTTAAGATAAAAAAATTCTGGAAATATGCTTTGACGTGGATTTTACAAAAGTAAAATCGAGAACAAAAGCGGGCTTCTTAGATACAAACATACTAAATATAAATACCACTAAGTTAACCCTCAATAATTACCAACAGTACCCTATAGTCGGTTCCCAGGGGTGCCAAATTATTGAGGGTTGACCAGTGTTTGGTTAAATGAAACGTCATTTAAGCAAGGCTCCTTAAATGAAATTCATTTAATGACCTTTCCTTAAATCAAATCGGTGTTTTCTCGAAATTTTTGTAGGAAAACGTCCAGTCTGATATGGATGACCCTAATCTATTTTTTTATTCCGCTTTTGTAATGTGCAATCAGATTTGCTGAATGAAAGTGAAAACTGTTTCAAAAAATGATGCTGACCTGGCAACTAGTAAAGAACTTTAATTTCCGTATCAGAATTATTTTTCGAGACAGTTTTCACTTCCATACAGTAACTCCGATTGCACATTACAAAAGCAGAATGAAAAAGTAGATTAGGGTCATCATTATCAGATTGGATCTTTTTGTACAAAAATTTCAAAAAAACACCGATTTCATTTTAATTTCATTTAAGAAAGGGGGACCTGTTTCGGTTTGGGGGGACACCCATTTTTGGAGGTAATCAGAGCCTAAACTATCAATACAATTAAGACATCAATGAGAACCTAATTTATAAATAGAGTAAAATCGTTTAAAAAAGCAAGAACATTTAAGTCCTCATTGAGAACCTAAACTGTAAAAATGGGTGTCCCCCCCCCCCAAACCGAAACAGGTCCAAAGGGTCCTTAAATGAGTTTCATTTAAGGAGCCTTGCTTAAATGGCATTTCATTTCATTTAACCAAACACTGGGGTCGACTATATAAAAAATAAAGACCACTTGGCCTTAGTCCTGTGGGTAGGTAGTAAAATGAACACTTGAGTAGTTGTAGCAAAAGTACAGTCTTTCAGCACTACGCACTTATTTTTCAAACCTCTGAAAATTGGCAAAATTTTGAGCTTACCTCGTTTTGGATGTTCTACCAGAATCGGTAGATCTTGTGGAAGTTAAGAAAAACCAGAAGAAAACAATGCAAACTAATTCTTGTGCTTCGAGTTAAAGGCGCTCAAAGTAGGGGGACCAATAGTACACGTGGGTATTGGCACGAAACAGGCTTGAATATGTTTTTTCCGTCAAACGAAAATTCAAGATCGTTAAAAGACTTATTCCAAGGCCTTTTGTGCCAAGGCCCACGTGTACTATTTGGTACTCGCCAATTCAAATTCTGACAAATTCCGATCAAAGCATGAACATGCCCTTCGAACTATGAATTACAATTTTCTGACCAAGATTGATGGTGATAAGGAAACTGAAAATAAATTTCAATTTCATAAGGTGTTAGAATTGGGAAGCAGACAAAAATCAAAGGTATGCAGTCAACTCTCTGAAAAACCTCTTTGTCTAGTCGATGAGTACTATGAAAAAAGTTTAGAAAAATACACTGTTAGAGACACGTCTTTGAACGAGAGTGCCCTTTTCTCTGCCTCATCCTGTACCTTCTGTTCGACACCGTGCTTCTCAGCCATGTTTTGCTTTGTAAGGACGCTAAAAAAATTTCAGTTAGTTTACAAGATCAGCTTTTTCAAGTGAAAAAAAGAATTTCGGATTTTTCGGTTACCAAATCTAAAATTTAACGCTGGTAAGGCACCCTATAATTAATGCACCCTGTGTTCCTCACCCAGAATCGGCCAAAATGGTCTATAATGGTGTCTTAAGGACGAAAACGTCTGAAAAGTTAGTTATCGTATTTACTGTAATAGGGTGTCTCCCTAAAATCCGAAATTTTTTTATGCCTTAGTAGACTGTAGACCAAGGTATGCCTGTCACCTCAATAATTATTGCTTGATTGCAGCTGATGTGGTTGAATCCCTCTATTATGGAGCGCTTAATATCCTCTAGAAGATCCTTAGCCACTTCAATCATCTCCTTGTGTTTCATTTTTTTAATAATAGGTGAATGAATAAAGGAAAATACGGGTTTTGGGAAGGGCTTTTATTATAGAAAAGACGGTATTTTATGGCGGTAAGCCATTTTTTCCACAAAAAATGAATATGATTTTTCGAATTTATAATACTTAAATTCCATAATTTTGCTCTAAACTTCGTCAGTTCACTTTTATGCATACGTGGAGGCGACTTTGTTAACCATCCATTAATCCATCAGCCACTAACCATTAGTCCTTGACGGCATGTCCTCAATGCGAGCGTTGTGGCTACTTAAGTTGTCTTCTGGACTGGCTAGCTTGGTTTAGGCCTAGGCTCAGCCTAGGCCGACACCCGTTAGCCCATTTAACACCCACCCGTACTAATTTTGCCCATAGTAATTAGGCTTAGACTCAGCCTAAGCCGACCGCCGTTAGACCCACCTAACACCCACCTGCACTCTTGCATCCATAAATGGTGGTTAGGTTGGTTATGTAAAAATTTATCATATTATCTGTATGAGAAGCCCATGTGATTCTATCATTCAACTCCTCCTGGAACATCGACGTTTATTAGAGAATGGGCGTTTATTGTAGAGTGGACTTCTCTTTACAGAGTGAGCTTCTCATGCAGATACTACGGTATTTATATGGGTTGAATATGTGTAACATGTCCAATACAACTGTCCAAGCAAATAAACTATCATTTCTATGCTTTTAGCTGTTTTCAGCACACTGGAAGAGCCCAGAACCCTACTCTCGACATTTGGGTAGGAAGCCGTTTTAGTGGTCATAACTCAAAAGTTTCCATTCATTTTTACGTTTTTCGCTGCTTGCGTAGCTTATTTTATTTCAGCTACATATGGAAACTTCTACGAAAAAACGCCGCAGATTTGAAGCTCATGAAAATTAAAAAGCAGGCAAAAAAGCATATCTTCTCTTTTCCTTATTTGTTTGTTTGTTGAATATTATTATTGAACGATATTTTTTAATAAAAGGCAGTTCATATCGATGGTAACTTTTGAGATATTTATCTGTAAGCTCAGTACAACATCAGTTTTGAGGTGTTTGCGGGAAATAGAACTGTATTTGACATAGATCTATTTAACATAAACTCTAATTAATATAATCTTTTCCGTGGTCCCCTGAATGCTAAATAGAGCGTCGACTGTGCTAAATCTTTCGAAATTTGCTGCAAAGCTGACGTTGCCATCCCTGTAATACTTGCTGCGCGAAACATTGCTGATAGATGGGGGTGAGAAACAGGCATAACTTTAGCTGCTGCAACCATACTTATATTTCCTGCGTGTTCTTGAGTCCTGGAAAAAAAACTTTGATAAGCCCGACTAAACTCGCTGATCAAAGCCAATGTTTTAAATTTTCCTACTATCGTCTCAACACCCAGCCTGAAATGAGAGGGACTCTCCCTTTACATAAACGGTGCATCCCAAAAAGTCTCGCCGCGCCCAAAATTTCGCCGCCACAATGATTTTGCCGTTGCAATTTTTAATGTGTCTTATTTTTATTTCGTATAGGGAAGTCAATTTTCAACGAACAACAGGAATACGCGTGCTAACCCTCTTAGATACTTTTCTAAGCTCTGTTGACCAGAGTTCTGGGCAGCGCTCAAAATTGAATCTGCTCAAAAGTATCCTGTTCTTACGCCAACTGGAGGAACTGCACCCACATGTTTTTCATATTGGAAGTCGTTGAGCTTTTGAACTTCCATCAGCGTGTGTGCAGGCGGCGACATAGTATGCATTTCGTATGCATTTCGTGCACTTAGGGGTTTTAAGTGGAGCTAACGGCCGTTAGCCTAGGCTAAGCCCAAGTCTACATACAATGTGTGCAACAGTACAGGCGGGAGTTAAGTGGGGCTAAAGAGGGTCGGCCTATACTGAGCCCAAATAAAAAAGAGAAAAACCTACAAGAATGAGAGCCCATAGTGCCCAAGATAACATGGTTTGGGTGGGTGTTGCTCGAAAAGACAGCACAATGCGCCCTGATTGAAATGGATGGAGAGGACTTAAATCCGCACAAGGAGTTTAAAACAAAAAGCTGAGTAAAAAGGGACTATCAAGTGCAAAAGAACCTCTTTGGCGAAATCCTACCCACGGTGAAATAATTATGGGCATGGCGAAATTTTGTCCATGTCTGTCTAGACTATTTAGAGCTTAAGATGGTTTGAAGAGCAGGACTTTGCTCTTTCGCTCTTTCCCAAAATTCCACAAATCATGTTTTTTCAACGTTTTTGCAGTACACAGACATTTGGTCGAACACACTTGGATTTTTTAAATTTTTATCGCGTCTTGAACAGAACAAAGCCAGCTTGTTGCGTAACTTCTTGGAGTTTTCGGTAATCCACTGTTTTGAGATATTCCGTTGTCTATCCATCTGTTTGACGCCAACCAGAAGAGAAAGAAGGATGCAAGCGAGAGTAACTTGGCTTTGTTTGGAGGTCTCTTTATTTTTACTCTTTATTTTTCGAGTTTTCTTGGAACAGTTTGATTCTTCTAGGAGAGGTATACACACGTTCAAATCCACCTCATGCGGAAGGAATACAGCAGTGAAGATGTGTAAAATATGATGAAGGATGCAAAGCAGCTATAAAGACATTAGTAAGAGTAAAGAAGGCCATTCTCATGTAACAGCAAAAGTCGATTTGGATATAAGAGCATTCAAGTCACAAATCCCAGCACTTTCACTACAAGATCAGGTTTACGTGATTAGCCTTTTTCTATGCCTTTTAAGATTGTTCTAGGCAACACCGCGCACAGTTCATTCAAAGTTGGTAGAAGATGCATCTAACAAGGTTGTGGCTCGAGTGAGCGTGCTAAATACCGCGTGTGTTTTCAACTATCATCGCAAGGTTTCCTTATATTGCGTTACCCGTCAGTTAACGATCTAACAAGCGCGACTTAAATTTCAGAATAGAGATGCTGATCTTACGACGTCGATGAATTCTGAAGAAATGAATATTCTGCAGGAGCTTCAGATCTACAAAGGAAACATTTTCGTTCTCTTTGACTGTGGACCATCAAACAGAAGGATCGTCATATTTTCGACTCCAGCGTTGATGGATGTAAGTT
>JAKMXJ010037940.1:0-11812 GCA_029339935.1 Anguina tritici
ATTGCTTCCAGCTGAGATCGTTGGACGAGCAAATAGTCGAAGCCATGTTCTTCCTTTTGAGCATTTTCTTCGATACTCTCTGGTTCGCTATCGAATTGCAGCACTTCTTCGCCTTCCATGTCGCTATATCGAAATCTAAATCTAAATGAATCGTTAAACTTAGACCTATTTATTATCTGCTAAACTTTGCTAAGCTTGCAGAATGAGTATTAGCGATAAATTTATCTAAACTCCTAATTCAGATAAATTTATCTGAATTCCGCACCTTGGCGCGCATAATTTCAAACCTAGGACTTTGAATATTCTCTCGCTGGCAGAACTAAATGCTTGCATGGCTAATACTCATTCTACAAGCTTAGCGAAGTTTAGCAGATAATAAATAGGTCTAAGTTTAAAGATTCATTAAAAATATCATTTAGCAGTGATTAGTGAACTTTGCGATCCTAGCTACCGCGTGGCAGATGCAGGACATGTAATTTGATCCTCCTAGGTTGTCGACATTAGTTCCCTCATCACTGATGAGTTTTCAGTGTTGACGTAAAGCTTCTTTCAGTCCTCTATGTCGATCCCAGACTCTGTTAACTTTGCTTCGACGAGCAGGCGAATATCTTCACTTGTTTTTGATAATCCAAGTGGCAGGGGTTGAGATAGCAGAACTAAGTTCTCTTACTCCCTAAGAAAGATCTTTTCAAAAGTACACTAAAGAACATAGATCACATTGTTAACAAAGTGCCCGGTTACAGGAATATAAAGACTTGATTCTTAGCAAAGTTAAGCGTCAGACCCTCTCAAAATTCTTCTTTTGGAAAAATCTTCTCTATGACCCATTCCAGAGCAACGTCGAATCTCTTGCTGACAGTATTTTGAGACGGTAGTATGTCCTTACCGTGCTTCAGGCAGCCGTAACTGATCCTGTAGATTAATTAGATAAAATCCAAAAATATCAAAAAAAGCATGGGGCTCTTCCCTAGGCAACTTCTTTTAGGAAGGAAACGATGTGCTTATTTTCAAGGATACTGATGAATTGGCCTGGCAACTTTGAGCAGCGTTTCATCCACATCTGCTTGAGATAGCAGAACCTGCACCTCATTCAAATGTTACCTAAATAAGATTCTAGTTGCCAAACTGCCGCTATAAATATTGCAGACCGACCAGATCGCCGCATGCCTCCTATTCAAATCTTAGTGAACATTGAGCGACACCTTTAAAGTTGCAGATGACAAAGTCCGTCTCTTCTCCAATCTACCGGAGCAGGTCGTATGGATAGCTACAGCTATTGCTCCATGACTTGATAGAATGCTTTAACTGCTCCAAGTCGGTTTAGAATAACGGATATAGGTAGTTCAATATCAAGTAAGGAAAGAATTTCCGGACGGTGCTTGCGCACTTGGGGGCCACTTTTTCTATTAGCTGTAAATTGTGTTTTGACGTATCGTAAGTAAATTTTATACGCTAAAGCGATAAATAAGATATTTTCCGACATTTTTCTTACTAAAAGCTAAGTCTAAAAAAATTTACCAAATTTTACTTTTCGCCTTGGTCCCCCAAGGTTAAGCGACATAAAGGATACCCAAATACCTTAAAAAAATGGAATTTGAACATAGTTTCGTTAACTGGAGCCTATCGCATATAGAAATTCCGGTATGAACACTATTTTTACGAATCCAAAGCTATTTTCGAGTGATTTTTATCTCAGGTATGTGAGGGGGGGAGTATGGGACCTTACCTAGGGGGACCCCAGGTACCTAAGTGCCCATTTAAGTGCATTTTTAGTATATTTTAACACCAAAGCAATAAAATAAAAATATTCTATAAAAAATTAAATAAAAAAGTACATAACATTTGCAAGCATGTAAAAAGCATGTATACATGGTTTGCCTTGGAGGACCAAGGCAAAAAGTCCAGTTTGGCAAAACATTTTTTTTGAAAACTTAGCTTTTTAGTAAGAAAAACTTTGGAAAACAACTTCTTTGTCGTGTTTAGCGTAGAAAAGTTACTTAGGGGATGTTAAAACACTATTCAAGTGAAATAGAAAATTTTAGGCTTTTAGGATATCAACTTTAGGATATCCCTATTAGGCTGGTTTGCCTTGGCGTCTAAGGCAAAAAGCAGATTTTTGATATAAAAATTTGAATTATAACCTTCCTGATCGTTTTATTGGAATATCCTATGTGTATTAATGCCTAAAACGTCTAAAAGCAAGGTTATACGCGTTTTTAGGTGTGTACGTTGTAAGGAAGTTTATCCCTTTTCTGTATTAAGATGCTGGTTTGGTTGCTGTTACATTCCCTTTTGTTTAAAGACCTTCAGTGTGAGTTATCAAACATATATTGCTGGCTTACTTTTGAATGTGTTATTTAGGACTGTGACCATTATTGCCAATGTCAAACTTATCTCGGAAATTACAGGCGTCTTTAAAAATTAGCTTTTCAAATAACTTTCTTTAAAATTAAGATGCTTTGACTAAATAAATCCTCGCAACTTTTAAAAAATTGATCTTTTCATTATTATAAAAGTTCTTGAGACATTTTAATCTAGTTTATTTGTTATTCTTAAATAATAAAAAGTCAAAGTTTATCAGGAATGTCATACAATGAAAAACTGTGTACCACGTGAAAACAAAGCAGAGGTAATAGGATTTCTGAGAAAGAGGATTTCTGAGAAAGACACGAAAACATTTTTAGTAGCCAACAACACATGGCCCACTGAAATTCGAGTTACAGTGTATTAGGAAAAATTGGCGCCAAACGGGAAATTTTAAAATTGACACGATTTTATATAGATTCATGGTTTTTCAGCTTGCTCACTTTTTTCAACCTGCTACTGCTTGACTTTAGACCGGCTAGGTTCGCCTTGTTTAGGGCTTTCCAACAAGCTATCATCCGCCTGTAAAGCACCAAAATGTTTTTCATAAACAAATATTGAAATTTTTTTCAAGTTACTCAACTTAAAGGGAATTCTTACAACCAACTTCCTAATTATATATAATAAAACCAAGGACTTCATAGAGAAGTAAATTTGCTACATATTGGTACCAAAAAGGTACGGCAATAGGTCTGTTTTGTTGCTGCGAAATAGCGAAGATAGAAAGGAACAAGGAAAAGAACGGACAGACAATAGCCGAGCTTCAGTACGTTTTTTTTGCTTTAAGTCAGTCTTTGTTCACATTTTTCTACCTTCAGACGCCGATTCCAGAAGCTATGAGTCGGATTCTCAGCGAAGTCAAAGGAAATGGCTAAACAATGACTACAGAACGTGGAATTGTCAAATTCGTAAAATCAGAAAACAGGAATTGAAGCAAAGAAATTCTAACATGGGTATGGTTTCTTGGTCCTATTGATTTTTGGCTTCTAGTCGGGTTTTTCAGACTCTTGCCACTAGAAGACATCAAAATGTTGCTGTAGCAAAATGGAGATTATTGGTGCTCGAACAGCTGAAATCAAGGCCGGAGTTGATCAAAGCTTAGCTACTGTTTGGGATGGTGCTTTCAGAAATGTTAGAATGCCAACATATCAGTTCAGAAATGAATGGAATAACAAGATACATCACTACCTTCTAAGTGCATCCCCGTCTGGAAATTGATCGTTGGAATCGAAGCCTTTTAAATCACCTCAGTTCGCAACCTTCGAAGGGCTCATAGACTTCTGTATAGATCGCAACTAACCCTTCTCCCAGTATCAATGTCGTCTCTTTAACGTCACCAATCTCAAGGTTTTTGCCTGTTGTTAAAACCAGTAACATTATTCACCTACATTTTCGCAGCCTTAAGAGTTTCGTCATCATGAAATCAAGTTAGACAATAAGCTTGGTGATTGCGCATTCAGCGAGCTCTACTCTGGTTACATCACTACTGGGAAGAACCAAGTTCGCCGTAAAGTCGCCACAAAACGGCATCTTTTTTGTGAATTTTGTTGGGCGCTAAATTCACACCAAACCTTTTCTTTCCAGCTCAAGTATCCTAATGTCATCAAAGAAAAGATCGAGGAATCAATGTATTCCCACTTGCAGCTCGAAACTGTCTCTATGCCAACGGAAATGTTAAAATCAGTAATTTCGGAATGTATCGGAAAGAGCTTTAGCGTCTATGAATCCACATGAACGTGTGCATGTGAGGTTTGTCAGGTTTATTGATATGGTTTATGGTCACCTTGGCTCTAGCGCTTCCTATCCTTATCCAATCTGTGAGGCTCCAAAATCATTATTGAAAGAAAACACCAAGCATAAGAAAAGAACTCCGTTTTCGTTGAAACAGAGATTTCTAAGGTATTTTTGACGTATTTGTCTTATTAGTTATAATTTTTATTGAGCTATCTCTGTCATACGCAAAATGGCCAGCCTTTATCAGCGAAAAATCAACAGAACTCTATTGAAAATGCCTTTCTGTTACCGGAATGCAGCTGCTCCATGTTTCAGTCTCCAATGAAGTTGCAAACACGCTCTTTTAACATATAAACCATGTTGTAAAATTTTGCGTGTGAGCACCAAATAGTATTTCTCGCTCAGAATTCACGTTCAAAAAATATCGGATGTCAAATCTCTGCAGAAATCAATTTTGAAAACCTTGACGCTTTGTTTATTTTGAATTGCACAGGAATTCAAATTTCAGTGGGCCGTGAAGGAATGCGTAAAACACAACAAACATAAGTCTCAAATAACACCCAAAAAAGATCTCACAATTTGGAAAGTATTGTTAGCGTTTTTTCTAGCTATCTGACTTTCTTTAAACCTTCGTACTGCACTTCCACCAAGTAACGTAATTTTACTTGAGCTGGATCAAAAATAACATACTCATCATTACCGTAGTAGTTTTGAAGTGGTTGCAACGCAGGAGAAAAAGGGTTCACATCCACTTTTAGGCCCAGAGATTTTCTTTCCAACTCAGTTAGTGGATACAGAGTGTCCCAGGTGTAGCCGTTTGTAGGCTTTGCTCTAGCTACGCCACAGGGCACCACTGTTCCGTCTGGTCTAAATATTTTTACATTTTTTGGGACTTACTGTATTTCATCTAATAAGCCCAGGCCGTCTATTTTTGAATCACCCAAAAATTGAAAAAAATTTTAGTCGATATAGATACTTTTCGGTGCTGAACCGAAATCGAAAAAGTGGAATTGGTGGAACTGGCGCAAGTCGAGAAAACTTAATAAACAGATTCATAAAAATATGCTCTGAAATATGGGCCCTCAAAGTAGAAAAGAGGCTTATATAAGAGGAAATACGGCAAGCCAGATTACTGCATTATTAATTCGCATGCAAAGCCCATTAGAAGGGAGGTTCGACCATGCTCTTGACCGGTAGACGCCCTAACAATTTTTCCAAACTTTAAGTATAGCGCCTAAATCTCGGCTACATCGCAGTAGAGCCGATTGTTTTAACATACAGCAAATCATGTCCTACAAAATAGGGGCCTTAGAAAGTTTGGTCCTAGTTAAGAATTCTCAACTTTTTTTTCTTTACTCCTTAAGCTGATTATTTTCCTGATTTTGTAAGCAGGTTCAATAACTTTTTGATATTTTCAAAAATTGTCACGACTCCGTTATTGTAAAGAAGCTACTCTAATTTAAGGCACCGAAATTTGTGATTTATTTTTTATTGGTCCCTCATGTTGTTTTTTTCGGAATTTTCGAAAAAACAACAGGAGGACCAAGGTAAAAAATGGAACTCTCCACTATTACCTGTTTCTTTATGCATTTAGTACTATAAATTGAACTTTTTTGCTGACTTACAATATTTTATCGAAGCGTGGATCAGGTCCAGTACTGCTGACAGAGTGAACGCTGTGCATTCCATCCGGCAAAGAAGTGATTGACCCCCCAGATGATGGCGCAGAAACTCCCAGAGCCACTTCTGCCAAACACAACAAAGCATAGTCCCTAATAGAAGTTTTAGTTGTGGAATCGTTGGTATTCAGACAGCAGTATCGAAAGGATTTCACAGACATATCGGCAAAATAAATGCCACGGCCATGAGAATGCCCTGTCTTTAGAGAAGAATAAAATTACTTTTTGACGGATAAAGAAAGAAAACCCACTATTTGAGCACATGCAGGAGCTATTTTAAGACCTTCACGAAGAATATTATACCAATTGGTCATGCGCGAGCCGTGCCAAAGTAACTTCCTGCAAATTTGTATAACTTGGAATTTTTAAACATATTTTTATCATTTGAAGATTTATAGGATATTTTTACATTATGCAAAAAGACCAGTGACACGTGATCTATTGCTCTCCATTTTTGACAATCTGACTGCCGTATTTTTAGGGTTTATTATTTTTTCTGCATTGGTGACTTTCAAGAAATTATATTTCTTAATGATTTCATTAATCTATTGCCTGAAAATCTATTGCACTATTCCTGGTGCAATTTATTTTGAAAACAGAGATGTATCTAAAAAGTGCATCAAACATGTTTTTTAATTCTTCATCAATTTTTAAGCAATATTGGAAAAATAGAGGCGAATGCCACAAACTAAATTCTATAGCTTTTTAAAAGTAAATAAATACAGTCAACCCTCTGAATAACGTCTAGCTGTGGACCAGACTTCAAAGACATTAATGGGAGAGGGACGTTGGAAAGAATGCTGTTGGGTCCCCTGGAGGTCAAATTTTTCCAAAAAAAGTTTTTTTTCAAAAATACAATTCTTGTGGTGATTTTATGCCAGAGGGACAATAAAAACTTTAAAAATGCAAATTTATGACATTATGTTATTGTAAATCGCAAAATCCGCTTTTCAGAAAAAGATGATCAATATATTCTATATTTATTGCAATCAGGTGGCATTGCGTCGTTGGCCGCGATGTAAATTTGTGAAGTGGTGCTAATGGGGATCAGCCTACCCTTGGTTTGAGCCTAATTTGAAGTCTAAATGGGCCTATGCCTAAGCAGGATATGATACGAACATTTCTATCCTATTCACTGCAAACAAAAGCACTGTGGTGTATTTGCGGGCAAAGCGAGCAACAACCAACCAATAATATTGCACCCACCCCTACAATATACCTATAAAAAATATAATATAGTACGGGTAGGTGCAATTATACGGGTGGGTGTTGCTCGCTTCGCTCGCAAATATAGCAAGATGCCAAGAAGCAAATCTTTGAGGTTTCAGCGAAGAAAGAGCTGATGGATCTGAGGAAGCCGTTTTGTCACCCGTTCTCCACAGTTCAAACAATTTTGGGCTTAAAGTTGACCATTGTCTCGCGCTTCAGGCTCGGTTCGCATTGCTCTCTGTCTCTTCCAATCGCTTGATGGCTCGTCGAGCTGTAGCTTTCCTAGCACTGAGAAGTCGAACAATTTCACTTTGTCGTCTTCCTTTTTGGAAAAGCTTTATCATGGCTAGTTTCAAATCGCTGATTCTAGAAAATAATTTTGTGCGAGACTAAGTGCCCAATATGTCAAACAAAAGAAGAGAATGGGCTTTTAAATAATACTAAACATATAAATTTCACCGATAAAGCACATGATTTAAAATTGGCCCGGAACTTTTTGGCCACATGTTAATTGGCGTTTTTGTTTCCTAGACTAACCTGTTGCCGATGTCTTCACGAAAGCGTTGGCGGTCTTCTTCTCGATCCACTTCGAACAGGTTTGTTATGGATAAGGTGCTGCCGTAGTAATTACTTAAGTAAGTGTTTTTCAAATAATCGCTAATCATCTGAAAAATTAACAACTACTGTTTAAAATAAAAAAACACTCGAAAAGACTACCCCATACATTGGATCACTGAGTTCCACCGGTGTAATTTTGCAGCCGAGCTGTTTATAGCGAATATCAAACACGTGCTTTTCTACCGTCTGCTTTTCTTGCTCTGGCTTTTTAATGGACATCATCATCTTCTCGATGTCACTCAACACTTCTAGCAGCCGAATTTCATGGTTGACCTGCTCTTTGCTAGTTATTAGCGGTGGAGCTCTCAGCCTACAATGTAGTGGTCAAACTTTTGACTGCTAATACTTTAGCTACTAGTTTAGCTACAAGTAAGCCTTTTTAAAGACTCTTAATTTCTTCATCTTCTCAGCCCGTTTAGCTTTTTTTGAGATGTTTCTTTGAATTTATTTCCTTTTACAGATTATTCAAAACTGTAATTTACCCATATGCATGTGGAATGATAGTGTAGTAGTTGTTGATATCTTCAATATATTTGGGAGATAAGCCTAAATTACTTGGATGAGCACCATTTACATGTTCCAATATGTTGTTTAAAGCTTCATATCCTGCTTGAATTTGCTCTTTTGTTATTTTGCCTGCAAGACATTTAGGGTTACTAACTTTAAAAAATTAACATTCAAAGATCACCCAATGGGGTGGCATTTGTGTCAAAGTCGAGTTCTTGCACTGCATTTTTTAGTTGATTTTCATCAGTGAGCATTCTTAATAGTTGACGCACCCTAAAGTCTAGCTGGCTCTTTGGTCCAGAGCTAGAGTCCATAGATTGACTGGGCATTTCTAGGGCATTAGCGTCAAAATCCACTTCAATAAGGCCATATGAACCGGAAAACCGATTGAAGATTTTCCTGTTTTTGAACTCATTTTTGGTCTTTTCCAAAAAGATACTGCGAAATTTGTCGGCTGCTTTTTTCTCAGCATTGCCAAAGGAAGTTAGGCAAACAGCTCCCTTGAAAACTTTTGTAGTTATCACATTTGCAAGAGATTTAAGTTTCTTACTTTAAAGCCAACTCTGCCTTCTCTAGTCCACAGGCCGTAGCTATTCCCGTGCCAGCCGGGCCCTTCAATCACTTGCATAATGAAAAACTGGTTGATGTTGCAAGAGACATCACACTAAAATGAATACTAAAAATTTTAAAGATTTTGCGACTAGATGAAAAAATCGCAACATTATGTATCATTTATTGTTTTCATTTTTCTTAATATAAAAAATAGAGGGACTAACGGTAAGTATTATCTTCTATTATAAATCTAATCTAACTATTATGAAATATGTCTGTGATCACTCTTGCGAAATGACACATAAAATGCTTTACTAGACTGTAGGTGGACTTATTATTTAAGAAATTATGAGATTATGACCTACTCACGCTCATAGTTTCATGCCGAAAAAAGTCGACGCCGAGCGCCGAGACCGGTCAAAATCCATTTAATATAAATCAAGCTAATGTCATATACCTCCTCCCCCCCCCCAAATCGACTTTTGTAAAGATGTTTAGATAGTACTTTTTATCAACTATATTCCATTTAAAAAGCCAAAATAACCAATTTAAAAGGGAATACGGGCTGTATTGGGAGAGGAAGGGAATAATAGGGGCCACTTTTTGGCAAAGTATTTTAAGGGTAAATGTCTATTTTTTTTGGCAGTTTCACCATTTTTTTTAACACGGGCCGCGATAAAAAGTGCCTCTATGTGCATTTTTGATCAAGCGTCTTGCTCGGATTAATCTCTAAGGTAAGTCTGTCCGCGCATCTCCACCCCTTCAAGCCTCTAATCCAAACTGAGCTCACTCAAATAACTGAGCCAAATTCAAATTGATGCCATATCAACTTGAGTCCATGTCCTCGATCTAGGTCTTTTTCAAGACAAGTGATCAATCTGATGTTGATGAACCACACCTAAAATTAAAAAGTAGATACCGTATATCCTGAATTAATCGGCCCGGCCCGTTTATTTTTCAACCCCTCTCTGAAGGGGGCCGTTTATTAGGGGGGGGGGGCCGATTAATTCAGGATATACGGTAAGAGTCATTAGATTGACCACTTTCCTTGAAAAAGACCGAGATCGAAGACATGGACTCAATTTGAATTTGCCCAATTTGAATTGGCCCAATCTATCCCTATCCCTTTTTTCTAACGTCCAAAATGACAAAATTTGTTTAAATATCGATTCACGTATTGGGGGGAATTTACCTAACATGCCCCCATACAACAAATAAAAACAGTATAGAAATAGCGATAATCAAAGATATGCAATTTGTATTTGCCCTGATCATTCATATTTTGAAGTGATAAAATAAGTAAAGGCACAGAATAGACAAACCAGAGTGAGAGTAACCGAAAATATTTGAGCATCTTGAGTGTACACATGGGTGAACTTGCTGTGCAATGGACATTCCGGATCTACTTTCGCTTCCACTATAATGATTTTTATTTTTAACCGTAGTTTTTTAATCTTTTTACCTGAACTATAGCTGAGAAGCTCGTCTTTTATCTCATTTATGCTTTCCAAGGTAGTGACCTTGGCTTCAACTTGGGCCTTTTCAGCTGTTTCTTCCGCCTGAAAGCTTAATTATTGCTCTTTTTAAAGCAATTATTTTCAACCCACTTTATCATCCTCAAAATTATAGTAGTTTTCATCCATGTCATAGTTTGAGTCTTCCTCACTGTCCGAAGAAATTTCAAAAGGTTTGTCGATGATCTCATTTTCACGGTCAGCGCTCATTTTCAAGTTTGTGGCGATGGTAGCTAAAGCTTCTTTTTGTTTTAAAATCAACACTTAAACAACAAATAAGTTTCTAAAATAATTTTAATCAATCAAATGAGTGATTCCATAATGATTTAGAGAAGTTAAGAGATTTGAAAAGAATTTAACATCGACTTTTTAAGTTCTAAATTGCATTCAAAGCAATATACTTTTTACGGCTTTCAGTCAATACTAATATTCATTATCTTTGCGCAATAAAATTACGCAACTTTCTTAAAATTAACTTTTAAATTTTTTATTGTGGCGATGTGAATAATAAATCATCTTGATAACTAATTAATTTTAACAAAATAATTAATAAAGAATACTAGGCAAAAGTTAGTATGCATACCAGAGTTTCTATATGCGCTGGGCCCCATATACTAAACTATGTTCAATGTCTTTTCTATTATCTATGTTTGCCTTGGTTTCCCAAGGCAAAAAGTCAATTTTTGGCAAAAAAAATTTCTCGAAAAAGTCGACTTATGTATGGGAAAGTGTCCTAAAGCACCTTTTTATCGGTCTTAGCGTATAATATTGCTTAAGAGGTGTTAAAAATTTACTTTTGAAAAATGTCATTTGGGGGGAGGGGGACGGGGCATATCCAATTAGCGCTAAGATTTTTTTATTTAAAATGTTTACTGAAATAAATTCTTATATCGGGGATTTTTTAAATGTTAGATAAAGCCAAATGCAAAAAAATGTGAAAAAAGTTTAGCTCTCAAGCACCAGAATACTTTAGGTAAAATATAAATTCTAAGAAATTTTTTGGGTTAAAGTTGTTACTGAAAAGTTGTTGAAAATAGAACTTAGAAGGCTATATCTTCTACTTAATTCTTTACCTCATACCTTATATTTTCTAGCTTAAATTTTCTAATTACCGTAAATGCTCTATTATACAGACATGCCCTTCTATTTTCCCCGCGCTTACAAATTGTAAAAATATTCGGTATATATTAAGATTTCTAGGTGTACAACTAAAAGCTAAAAAGTGGAATCCATGGAAATCAGGGGTGGTATGCGCCAACCTTGTTAACTGGTTAGCAAGGCTAACCTTAGCAAGCTAACTGGCACTTAGCTTGCTAAATGGTATGCAACAAAAAGAGTTAGCCAGACTAAGGTCAGCAAGCTAACTCAAGTTAGCTTGCTAAGGTTAGCAAAGGGAAGTTAGCAATCTAACTCAAATCCGCATGCACCAACCCAGTTAGCAAGACTAACCAGTTAGCAAGCTAACTCATTTTAGTGTAAACGAGTTAGCAAGGGGGACCCCTTGCTGACTCGAAAATATAAAAAGGGGACCAAGGCAATTTACTCTAAAATATTAGGTCATATGGGAACTTCCGGCACAAAATTTGAAACTGCTTTAACTTTTGACAGAGTTGACATTCTTTAGTCATATTTTTT